>RJWH01005123.1:0-84989 GCA_004363575.1 Solenodon paradoxus | reverse complement strand
AGGTTGCACATCCAGCTGACATGTCCCAGATGGATCACTTGGCCGTTTATTAACTCAGGCAACAGTCGTAAAGATCCCCCAGAGTACAAGCCTGTGCGAGAGTCCGAGGCTACACAGCTGAGTAAGGTACAGACTGCCCCGGAGGAAAAAACGAGTATCATGTTGGTTCCAGGATGGAACAACAATGACTGAGACCTGCTCATGCACATCAGTGAGTCTTGAGGGTAGATAAGTAAGGAACATGTATAACTATTTGGTTATGATACATTGAACACACTAATTATGGTAGCGAGGACTTTAAGAAAAAATATTTTAAAATAATATAGTCATAAGTATCTACTGATTATATATATCTGCATATATATATTCTATATATACCTATGTAGGACATACATAGGTATATATACCTATCATATATTCTAGCATATTTCCTATATATTATTATATATCTTAATGCATTTATATTTCATACAATGCTTACTCTGAACAGGGACTTTTAAAATGTTTTCACAAGTTAACTCATTTCATTCTCACACTATCTCCATGAAACATGTACTATTACTATCAATTGCATTTTACAGATCAGAAAACTGAGATTAGACAATTTAAGTCATGAGCTCATGAGCTCATAAGTTGTGAACAAAGACTTAAGTCAGGCAGAGTATCTCCAGAGGTTACATTATTCATTTTCTCTGCTTCCTATTATAAAGGGGGTAAATAATAGAATCCTTCCCAGCTGGGAAGGCTGCATTTGTGTGAGGACTTTGAGGCAGAGGAGGAATAGCTTGAACAAACTTTGTGAGGTGGAACTTTACCGACCATTCTGAAAGAATGGCAAATAATTTTCTGGAACATATAAAGGCAATGCCAGTCTTTGGCTATGTGATAGGGTCATGTGAAAGATGGGTGACATTCTAAAAGTAGCATGACAGTAAGAGAGTAAAGGAAGTGAGCACACAGCAGGTGACTGGTTTCTACCAGCAAAGACTGTGTTCCACAAATTACAATCCCAAAAGAACCAAGTAGAAACTGTATTACATTTTAAGACCGAGCCTCTGAAGTCACATAGAGTCGCTTTTAGCAAATCACAAGTCCATCCAAATTCAAGAATCCCACAATTAAATTCATGAATGTCAAGTTGAGTTGTAGGAAGACTATGTGGGTTGGAAAGATTGTTGTGATCTTTGAAAACGAAATCTCCCACAGTAGCTCATATTCAGAGTTGAGATAATTTCCAAGAGTTGAGGCCAGCACTTCTCTATGGAACTTGCCTGGAAATGCCAACTCACTGACAGGCAACACCATTATCTCTGGCCAATTCCCAGAAGTCATATTTGACTACAGAACCTTTTCCCTATGAGATTCTTAAGGCACAAATGTCCCCCAAACCTGCTTTTTTTCTTAAACAAAAACAATCCAAAACAAAAAGAACCAATAAAGAAAGGGAAAGAAAAGTAAATAAACCTCCTCAACCATATGATCCTATCCCTAACCTCCTTCCCCTCTGACAACCTCAACTTTGCTGTCAAAATCCAAAGGTTTATTTTAATGTTATGTTATCATTTCTTTTGCATTATGTCTCTGAATTCCAAATATGTGAAACAATGCATTATATGTCTTTCTTCCGACTCATGTAGCAGAGCAAAAGACACTCTCATTCCCTCCATATTGTTGAAAATAGCAAGATTTTACCTTTTTATGGCTTATTAATAATCCATTGTGTGTGTGTGTGTGTTTGTGTGTGTTTGTTTGGGTATGTGTATCTGAAATACTTATCCATTCATCTATCCATGGACCCTTAGTTTGACTCCATGTCTTGTCTATTGTGAATAATGTTTCTCAAACCTACTTTTAAAACAGTGACCCAGAGTTTATTCATACAAGATGTGACCTCAGAATGAATTATTTCACAAGTACCTCAGGGCTTTTGCATGAGCTATTTTCTCTGCTTTAAATGTTCATCATAAGTTCTTGACAGGCTGGCTATCTCTTCATTTGTCCTCCCCAATTGACCCATAAGAAAGTGCCCAGTCTTTCCAGCAAATTAGCTGGTATTTTTCTGTGCATAATAGTCCCACCATCTGAAAGAGCGCTACATCTAATTTTTCAAAAATCTAGAAAAGGAAAATATAATGACTACATCTTCAATTATCTCCCAGTAGAAGGTCAGATAGCTCAACACATTTCACTGTAAATTCCCTCGTAAGGAATTCTTTTCTTTATAACAATAAATACAGTTGAAAATAAATAAAACTATGTCTAATAAAATATAATAAGAAATTCATTTGAATAACCAAAATAGCATTAATACATATTACTATATTATATATACATATGTATCATACATTTATTATATGTATATAAAACATTTGTGCTTATGATTTTATTGTTTATGTATAATTGTAAAATTTATATTTATTAAATACTATACTTATGTGATATAAAGCAGACAGATAAAATGAGTACTAAAAGGTCATTTTTTAAACATTTTCTCTGTCTTAAAGATTTCGTTTTTGGTGAAAAACCTAATGTACATCAAAGTGGTACAGAAATGTATAGCGAAGAAAATATAAACAGCAAAATCACCACAAATGGTTTGCTTGAATGACACAGTCCATCCATTTGAAAAACCTCAAATGTGAATAAAATAGAAAGTCAAAGAGACCCAGCAACATTTCCTCTGCTGGCACAGTCACTCAGACTCTTTATTCGCCGATGAGAGGATTCAACAATACAGCAGATTTCAACCTGCATGTACTTTTTCATCTGCTATCCCATGACTCAAAAAAAGGGCAGTTTTGTCTCTCCTACAAAATATATCCCTGTGCTTGTCTTCCTCCTCCTGCCCTTGACCCCACGCACTGCCCACTAATGACGGGGCAGCGCTCATTAGCCACCTGCAGGTGCACTGAGGTAGGCACACCAGGTTTTATCCAGAATTTTTCACAGGCGTAAAATTAGACTCACCCACACACCCAAAAGGAGGTCTGCTAGAAATCTTTTAAAAACCGGGTGCTTAATTTATATGAGACGGTGTCTAGACATTTATTTTCTGGAAATATTTAACTTGGATAAGACATGTGGCCCCCAAGATGAATGCAGGATTGAAATATTTCACTTGAAAATTTGTGCAAGGAAACGTCTGGTTGAGTGCAATGAGGTTAAACATTGAAATATTTTCCTAGAATGGAAAGGTCATCTTGTTGACTAAGCTGGAAGGACATTGCCTCTGCATACTCCCGGTATTGTGTTAGAAGTGGCTGTTTCAGCGCTGATTGTCTGGTGAAGCCTCAATGTCAGTGGCTATAAATGTGCTTATAGTAATCTATAGATAAACAACTACAACTTAAGATACTGATTGGGGGAAAAATACTAGAGACAGAAATTCTAGAGATTTATACAATGGGAGCTTTATTTGACTTTGAGTTATGTGTCTCTACCTCAGTAACCTAGACCTTAGGAGCCAGCAAATTTTTCCATAAAGTGGCAAATAAGTAAACATTCTAGGCTTCACAGCCTACACAGTGCGTCACAACTGCTCACTTCTGCCACCGCAGCGTGACAGCAGCCAGACAACACAGACACAAGCGGGCGCTGTGGCCGTGCTCTGATAAGCGCTGTTTGCAGAAGTAGGCGCGTGCCAGCCCGTCCTGAACCAGCAGCTGTGTGCCCGCGTGTGCGTGTGTGTCTGTGCCTCACAAAACAGTGCCTACATTTATAATGAACACGCACTAGTATTTTCTATCCTATCCAACTTGATTCTAAAGCACTTTTTAAATGTTGAAGCCACCATCTAAATTGATTTCAAAGCCCACTAAAGCATCATGATCGTCAGTTTGCAGGACACTATGCTTTCGTTTTAAGTGAACAGCGTGCAAACAGCGAGGAGCAGACAAAGCATCACTGTCCCTCTTCATGAATGGGAATGCTTGCTGTTAGTCTGAGACTTTTGCTCTCTCCCTGGGTTGTCTCATCTCCGGGATCTCACAAAGTTGTAGCCCAAAAACAAGGGAAATGTGCATTACTGGAAATGCATATCGAGGGTTTGGGTAAAAGCAACAAGATTCGAGGCTGGCTGCCTTATCTTTTACAAAGGAATGGGGAAATGCAATCTTTTTTCCTCAGAATGAGCCTGGTGGAGATGACAGAAATCTTTCTTTAAAGGGAACCCCAATGGGCAAGAAAAGAAGGAAGAAGAAATTTTCTGCTGCCAGAGACCAAGCTTCAAAGTCGGAGTCAAACATCTTGGTCTTAATCCTGCCATGCCCACTGTTTTGCTGATATGAGCAGGTCACTCCTCTCTGAGTCTCAGTTCCCTAGTCTGCCAGGTGGCAAATTTGATGCAGTTTGTGCACCTTTCTGAGGCTCAGGTTCTTCAGCAGTAAATTTATTCTTAACTGCCTCTGAGGACTGTGGTGAGGATTAAAATATTTAATACAGGTCTAGCACAAAGTCAGCATCTGATATAGAATACTCCTACTACCACATATATACTGCTTGATAGATTCTACCTGCCACGACTTCACCCATCACCCATCTTTTTTATTTTGAAAAGTTTCAAACAATTTTTCAACAGGTAAGTTAATAGTTGAATTAACTCTCATTTTTTCTACACTGAAGTTTACCAACTATTAATATGTTACCACATTTGCTCTTTCCTTCTCTCTCTCTCTCCCTCCCTCCCTCCCTCCCTCTTTCTCCCTCTCTTTCTCTCTCCCTCTCTCTCTCTCTCCCTCTCTCTCTCTCTCTCTCTCTCTCTCTCTCTCTCTCTCCTCTCTTGCTCCTCCTCTCTCTCTCTCTTTCCTCTCTCCTCTCTCTCTTTCCTCTCTCCTCTCTCTCTCTCTCTCTCCTCTCTCTCTCACACACACACACACACAGACAGACATACACACACACAATTTTCTCCCATCAATCTCTCTCTCTCTGTATATACATATATGTGTGTATATTCCACACAAATATATTTGTAAATTATCTTAGCATAACTATCCAACACCAAAACACTGCATCCCTAAATAATTCAACACACATCACCTGTCTCTTACAGTTATATTCTTTTACATGGTATTATCATGCTCAAGAAAAGCAATATTATAAAATATTACCTAATAAACATTCCACATTCAATGTTTCCCAGTACTATCCTATATTTACAGCTATTATTTTTAGATTTTTTACAATGAAGAGTCCAAACAAGAATCAGGCACAGGTTGTCATGTCTCTTTAGCATTAACTAATGTACAACATTTCTTTTTTTCAAAGGAAAAGTACAGGCAGGAATGAAGGTGAGTAGGCAGGTAAGCAGGAAAGAAAGAAAGAAGAAGTGTTTTATTTACTTTCTTTAGTTGTCCATTTGATAGCTCCCCTGGTCCCAGGTCATGAGCCTGCATCCTGCAGGCAATGAATTTATCTGCTAGGCCAGCAGGGAACACCTCCTTTTGTTTATTTACTTTCTTCATGACATTGATACTTTTTGAAGAGTCCAGGATAGCTGACTTGTTCGATGTACTTAGGTTTGAATAAACGCATAAAGACATTGACTTTTTTGTGGAAATCAGGATATACACTGTAAAAATGGGAAATACAGATATGAATGAGGAAAATGAGCAAGAACCCTATGGTGCTGGATTTGAACTGGAGATTTAACACTCTGTGCTTATCAGGTTTCTCCAGAGAAACAGAACCAAAAGGATATGTGAGTGTATGTATGCTTGGGGGGTGGGGGGAGAGCACAAGAGAGGGAGAGGGAGGGAGGAGGAGAGAGGGAGTGGGAAAGAGAGAGAGGAGGAAGAGAGAGAGGGAGAGAGAGGGAGGAGAGAGAGGGAGGGGGAGAGAGAGATCGAGGAGAGCAAGAGAGAGAGACAGAGAGGGAGAGAGAGAGGAGGGGGAGAAGGAGGGAGGCAGAGAGAAAGGGAGGAGGTGGGAGAGAGAAAGAAAGAGAGGGAGGGAGAGAGAGGGAGAGGGCGGGAGAGAGAGAGAGAGACTATCATTTAAGGAATTGTCCACACACCATTTTGGAAGCTGGAAAGTTCTGTCTGCAGAGTAGACTAACAGACTGGAGATTCAAAGAAGATGAGCTTACCTGACCCCATTCAGCCTAACAAAAGGCAGGTGCCAGGAGAGGAGGGATTGAAAACTACAGAATAAAGTATCTTCTCTTCCATCACTGCCTCCAGGACCCTAATGAGGAACACATGGATGCGCCTGGGGGCTGAGAATCTGGGTTAGTCGGTTGTTTATTTGCTTTATAAAATATCCCATATACACAGAAGAGTTCAAAGACTAATAGAACAAACACACTGAGCCCACCGCCTGGATCTAACAATGTTAACATTCTGCCATGTTTGCTTCAGATGTTTTGGTTTTGTTTTGGGTTTTTTTTTTTTTAATTAAAACATTTAGTTGAAGATTCAGTAGAAGTCCTCTTTGAAGCTCTCCTGACCTCAGTCCCCTCCCGTCTCCCCAGAAGTAATTATTGTCATGTAGTGGCATGTACTCTTCCTGACCAAATCTTCATGGTACATAAAGAAAGTTCATTTTAAACATATAGAATTGCTTTGCATGTTTTTTTAAACATGGCTAAGTGATATCATCTTGTCTGTCTTTCTGCAGCTTGCTGCTTTTTAACACCATGTGATTTATCCAGGTCACTAAGTGGATCTCTGATTCATTCCTTCAGCTTCTGTTTCCTAGTTCCACTACAAATGACCATTTGTTTTAATCCATTGGGCTATTAATGTACTTTCGTATTGCTTTCAAAATTTTATATAAAATACTAAAACTCAAAAAATTTGTACATCCCCTTCTGCATGTGGGCAGGGGCTTCTGTAAGGTACATCCTAGAAGCAGCCCTGGTTTCAAGGTCATGCTAATATCACCACCATCCGGTATCCCCAGTTCCTTCCCAAAGAGATTTTTGCAAAGTTGCAGTCCCACTATCATGGTATGATCATCCTCATTTCTCCTACCATCAACACTTGATAGTGTCTGTTGTTTTTGCCAGTCTGATGGATGAGAAATAGTATCTCATGGTTCTCATTTGGAACTCCCAGTGACTAGTAATTCCAAACACCCAGTGATGGTAACTTCAGGTGATTATTGACCATTGGAGTTGCCTGTTAGTGATCTGTCCCTTTTTTTCACTGAGTTGTTTGTATTTTTCTTATGACTTGTATGAATTATTTATATATCCTGGATAGTCATCTTTTAAAACTTGAAAGTATTGTAAATATTGGGACAAGCTTTATAAACTTCAAAGCAATGTAAAAAAAATTGGTTTTTATTAGTGTTCGTTTTACTCTTACATATGTCTTATCACCTAAACCAGAGCTCTCAGAGGACAGAGAATGTGGCTTCCTTCTGTTTATTTATCCAAAGTGAGTGTTAATAGGAAGCAGCCTGGAATATTGAGGAAAATTATGGCTTTAAAAATAGAAATAGAGTTACTATTGCTTCTTGCCACTGAGTAGCTATATAAGCTTGTTCAAGCCTCTTAACCTGAGTCTGTTTCTTTTGTTCTAAAATGAGAAAAACCTCTCACAAAGTTGCTATGAAGAATCACATAAGATAATTCCTATAAGGGACTTAGGATGGGACATGGCATATGCTAGATCTCAGCAGATATCAACAGAGTAGAAACAGTGATAATATGTTATAGTTAACTCAGTTCTCCAGTGACTCAATTATGTTTCCATTTTTTGAGCTTCTCTGTGTGCTTAGACCCTAATCTACATCAACAGACGCCTTCTATTATGTTTTGTCCCGTTTTATAGGTAAAAACTCCCATGCTATGAAGGAGTAAGTAATGTGACACTTAAAAAACTTATAAATGGTGACATTATGCTCTTTTAAAAAGTTGATCTTCTTTTGTGCCGAAGTGTGTTTGTTCATCCAATAATATTTATGTGTGTCAAGTACGCTCCTAGGCACTGGGCTACATTAGTCAACAACATGAAAAGACTTTTATCTCTCAAGTTGCTTGCATTCCACTGAAGGATTAAAACAGAAATCAAGCAGGCAAATAAGTTGTGATATGTTATGAAACCAAAGCACAGCTAAGATAGAATATGACAAAGTGCCTAGAGAATCTTTTTCAGGAAGCGATTGAGGAAGGTGTCTCCAAGGAAGTGACATTGAAATCCAAATAAAATAGATGAGAAAAAATAAACTGACCATTGGAAGAGTAAATGCATGTCAAGCAGAGGCAGCAATTGCCAAATCCCTTTCTAGCTTATAGTATCAACTAAACTGAAATTATTTTCTTATTCCATATTCCCTACTTACAACTGCTTGTTCCCTTTAGCCTAACCTATGACAAGGAAAAAAATCAGTGTGAGCCCCAAGCAGCTAGAAAAGCCATTGTTCTATCCAGGGTCCATATTACCTCCAACTGGGCAGCAGCCATGTGGACATCTGCCAGATGCTGGCAGTCCTCCTCCTACCAACTTCTCTTCCACATCACTGTTCCACCTCCCAGGCCCCCTGCCTGTGAACTCAGCCAGATAGGTTTGGCTTTATTTCTCAGGTAGAAACTTTTCACCCTTCATTCCCCATACCATCTACAGGGTGGACATTTGCAGATTGGCCTGTGCATACAGGAGCTGAGAGCCCCAGAGGTTTGATTCAAGCCTGGACGTCTGCCAGGTTTTCATTAAATCCCTTGTAAACCCGCACTGCCGTTGCACAGAGCCACATCTGCCGAGGAAGCCATCTGTGATTTGTTTCGACGTGCTCCAACAAAACGCCAGCAGTGTGAAAACCTCTCCCCTCCGCTCTGCAGTGAACTGGAAAAGTAACATTAGTAATCACTTCTGCAGGCTCCGTAATGACATAATGGGCATTGACTTCAGTCTTACACTGTGGCTGATGGTCCCTGCCAACTATCTGGGTGGATCCAATTGTCCTGAAAACGAGAGGTTGTCATTCATGACCACCTCCCTACCTGAGAGAATACATAAAGAATTCGCACTTTGCAAAGAAGTCACTCACATGTAATGAGTGTAAGTATCAAGCCCTGGACAGCTTTAAAAAGCAGACCTCACTACACTCATTGTACAGATGAGGAAACTGAGGTTGGAGATGTTCGATGATTTCCCAAAGTCAAACACATAAATGATAGCGCTGAAAGCCACACCTAGATCTCCTGAACTCTAAATTCTGAGGGCTTTCTACTCCCCAGAATTAACTCTCAGGCTGACAAGCAGGCCAAGGATGTGGTAGCTGGTTTTGCTTTTTCTCACAATTCAAGGAGCTCATGAAAAATTAAATAAGATGCGACAGGTAAGGCGTCTTCCACCTGTAGCAGCCTGGAGCTAAGTAAAAATCCCTCAATAATGGGCCTATACATGGTTACTTGAATACTGGCTACTTCGAATTGGATGTACTGAAAAGAGTTTCCTTTCCCTGTTTCTTACTTTCTCCTCCCCAAAACCCAACCCACTCTGCCAAAACAAAAAACAAAAACCAGCACCTCATTCTGCTGCTTGAACTCATGTCCCAAAATAGAATCGCCAAACTGTTTCACAAAGAGGGCTTTCCAAAAGTTAGGCTCACCCACGTTTGCTGCTATGGACATGTGACGGTCTCATGCAGTCTAAATGTTAAAGTCCTTTTTCTTCTGATAATTTCCTGAGGTTCTCCCTGGGGCTACTATAGGACGAAAGGTCAGGCTCCTTAAAGGAGTGTAGAGGACGTAACCACTCTCTTCAGTAGCCTGGCAGACTCAGAAGCCTTTAGGTCCAAACAGGCTGTGGTTTGAATCTTGGCTCTGACGCTTCATCTTATGTATCTCAGACAAATGTTCACCTATCTGAGCATCCTTATGTGGGAAATGAGTCTACCGACACAGGGTTACTGTGAGGAATCGAGAAAATGCCAGGACGCAGACACACGGCAGATTTCAATAAAAGTTCATTTGCTTTCCTGACCTTCCACATTTATCTCATACTTGGCTAAAGCTTCAAACAAAGACTCAAGAAAAAAAAATGTCGAAAGAGCTGGTAGTTTTCCTTTGGATATTTCAGATGTTGTTGAATGGATTGTCCAGAAGCTTAACTCTCAACCGCCTTCCCTCTTCCCTCATATAAACACCTAGAAATAATTTCCTGGTCTGTCCCATTGAAGCCCAAGAGCACCTGGACACAGAAAGCTAAATCATGTTCACATGACTTTAGAACTCACGTTTCTTCCATCCATTGACCACCAGGTTAGCCAAAGATTTTGCCTTTCTGAAATGGGAGATGGGGAGGAAAAGAAGGCTGACAACCAAGGAAAACTGTGTGGGAGATTTTTAGAAGAAATAAGAGTCACGAATATAATCATCAAGTACATATCCATAGTGAAGCCTTTACAAAAAGAATCCGGTTGAATTGCTGGCATTATTACTTGAGCAGATTGCTCGTGCCGCTGAACTTCAGTTTCCTGTCTCTGCAGTAGAGATTGGAGATGATCATGACATCTTGCAGGATTGTTAAGCGGATTAAAGTAATATAGTTACTAGATTCAGTGCCTAGTAGAGAGCAGGTGACTAGTGTATGACTGGTATGTACAACACACTCCTGAGATCCACAACGAGGTCAGAATCACTGGTTCCATTATTTTTAGTTGAGGAAATGGAGATGCCGAAAACTCGTACAAGCTCAAGGTCCCACCAGCCTGGCTCATACTGAGAAGATCTCCAGGCAGATTTATTTGACTGCAAAACCTGTTTTCCTTCTAGCACACACACACTGCTGCCATGTCTGCTCCATCAGATGCAGAGGGGAAAGAGAGGAAGCGTCTTTTTTCTCCATCTACATTGTTTCCTCGACACTCGCTCATTTGTTCCATCTGATGAAGCTTCCACTCTGCTGTTAAACTCCCTTTACCACACCACTGCCACCAACTAAAGCCCCCTCGCAGCCAAAAGGGCATTTGAGAAACCACATTTCCCTCCGCTCTCCACTTCGAGCCTTCGAAGTGAGCCCTCATCTAACTGGTACCTACTAAGGCTACGAATCCCAGATTCCTTTCCCACCTGGGTCTCCAGTGCACACACTAGACAAGCCTGCTTGGTCTTTCACAATGCTAATTTCTATCCAATTTGAATTTTCTAAGCACCTACTCTGTGCCAGACACTTGGCTCGGAAGAGAGATGAGTCAAACATAGGTACTGCCTTCTAAGAAGCCATGGAACATGACAGAATCCAATTTGATTCCACTTTATAAGTAACTGCTGTGCATGACCACATGCCACATGCTGTGTAGGACACTAGGGATATTAAGCTCACAAAGGAGTCAGTCCCTCAGAAGAGCTTACGGTCAACAGAGCATCCAATTAACGTACTACTACCTTCCACATAGCCATCGCCTACTCTACATTGTGCTTCCCAAATATTCTCTCCAGTTCTCAAAATAAAAGCACCCATGGAAATAGATGGTTAAAGGGCAGAAAGTTCTGTCGAAAACCAGTCAGAATGGTGTGGGTTCCAGACTTGGGGCTTGCATTTTGTCTCTGAAGTTGCTGGCTGCTTGGCGGGCGGTGGCAGATCCATTGTACTTATTACTACCTCATGTTAAATGGTATGCCTGGATTTTCCAAAGCCCATTCTTTCCATTATCTCATCTGGGCATCAAGCTCCATGTCCCAGGTGGTGCAGGGCTTTTTGTGAGGCGCAGAGTTGGTCTCCTGTCAGGGGAAGCGGGGCTGACCAGAGCCAAACCCTGTAAGGACACTACAGCTTCCGAACATCACTGAAAGAAATGTCATCGATTTCATCCCTGCAATTTCCCTGGGAAGAAACAGGTTTTGTGCATCCTTTCCCAAGCACATTAAGCAGCCAGCACCTGTGGCCGCCAGACCCATCCTCCAAGCAACCAGTCCTCTCACATCAGGGCTGGGCCAGCCCGGCCTGCCTGCCCGCCTAAGATCAGAAGCTTTGTGGGAGGGAGCACAGTACAAGCTTGTTCCCTTAACCATGCGACTTTGACAGACCAACCAAAGCTCTTTGGATCTCAGCTGCATCTTCATCAAGAGGCGCTGTTGAGCTCTGTCACCTGCATTTCAGGGGCATGGGAGGTTCTGCCAGACATTTTTAGAGAAGTCACAAGTGTGAGGGATTGTCCTACATAAGGGTTCTGCTGACATGTAACTATGAAATCAGAAGCCCAGGAGACAAAAAGCAGGCAGCCCATAATCCCTGCTCCAGGAGCCTGTTTGAGAACCAGGCCCTGTCCCTCCTGAGGGTCCTAGGGAGGCCCATCTCCCACAGAGCCAGGTCCCGCCCTGGTGATTTATCTGCCCGTGGTCCTTCATCCAGGTTCCACTTGCAGACATGGGGGGGTGGCTCTCACAGACACAGATGGGTCTGGTCATAGGGTGACGATATTCATGCCAAGAGTCCACTTTGTTTTAATGAATGACACCAAACACACAGGCCATAAACTCTTCAGATTGCTGTGTCTGGCAGTAATTACTTGCCTCCCATTAATAAATCCTATTTCTGAATGGTTTACTGCACCCCTTTCTTCAAACACTGCAGGCTGAAACCTGTCAGAGGAGGCCCCAGGCAGACTTGTAAAGAGAAGGCAAATAAAATGGTGCAGCTTTGTGGGCATGAAAAAGAATGATGGCCACAAGCAGCCAGATTCCAGAGCAAAAGAGAAGTTTGTGATTCTCACCCCACGTTCAACCAGTCACCAACTCCCGGAGACTTTGACCCTCAAATCTATCTTGAAGCCATACTCACTTCTTTGAATCAATATTCATCAGTCTCATCTGGGACAGAGTGACAGAAGGCCGACTTGTCACCACTCAGCCCATACTCCACATGCTACCAGAGTCATTGTCTCCACAGAAAGTCCTGATCATATCGCTCTCTTATCTAAAATCTCTCACAGTGGCCTAGAGGTTAAACCAGGTGCAGTCCACGAACATGCCAAGGGACCTGGGAAACAGCCAGTGATGAACAACTGAATAAGGGGAATAGAGCTCCTTCCTCCTCTCCCTTCCTGCCTGCCTCTTTCCTTGGAAAACAAAAACCTCCCACAGTGATCCACAGCACTCCAGGATAAAATCCAAACGCCTCTCCAATCAAGACCCCTTGGGATTTGCATCCTGCTCTCTGCCAAGTTTATCCCCTGGAAATTATGCTTCCCACTCCATCCCACCCCCAGAGCTCCTCGAAGTGTGATCCTGATGCTGGTCCTGGTATCAGGCAGGAGCTTCTGAGAATGCAGATTCCCAGGTCCCACCCCTAGCTAGTGATTCAGAAACTCTGAGATGGGGCCCAGTGATCTGTCTTTTAAAGAAAGACTACAAATGATTTTAATGCATGCCCCTTTGAAAAACACCTCCTTTTCTTAAAGCTTTTTGTGAGCAGGAACCCTGAGGGATCTTGCTAAAACAGAGATTTCATTTCATTATTCTGGGCTGCAGCTCAAAATTCAGCTGCCCCACACCTACCCAAAAAATACAAAACACCCATCTGCAGAGATGTGTGCATCCCCATATTTATTGTGGCCCTATTCACAATAGCTAAGAACTGGAAATGACCTAAATGCCCAACACCAGGTGAATGGATAAAGAAGATGTGGCACATATGCACAATGGAATATTACACAGCCCTTAGAAGAGACGAAACCCTGTCATTTGAATCAACATGGATGGAACTAGAGGATATTATGTAAGTGAAACAAGTCGAAAGAAGAGAGATAGATACCAGATGACCTCACTCCTAGGTGGAATGTAAGTAGACAAAAGAAAGGAACAGATGAAACAAAACCAACCTCTGAACACTTGCAACAGAACTGAGATTACTAATAGGGATGGGATGAGGGGGCAGGGGAAAGCGGTGGCGGAACCCACTGGACAATGATGAAGACCACTTGGTGATGTGGTGGAGGGCATGGTGTGTTGACATATATCTAAGGAATGGAGAATCTATACATAGGAAGTTATTTTAATGTGCAGAATAATTACTATAATAAAAATGAATTAATTAAAAAAAATTCAGGTGCCCCAGCAAGTCCACAGGCGATGTTGATACTTGATACTGAGATACTGATGGTCCACACACCAAACCCAGCAGCAAAGCACTGGACCACAGGGAATCCCTCACCATTTCCCAAGCACACCTACGACTCCTTCCTCCGTGCCTTTATGAATGTTGTGCCCGTTACCTTCCCTAATTGTGTTTTCCTCCCTTATCCATCACACTAGTGTAGTCACCTTTCAAAAGTCAACATGAAGAGCCCCAGGGAGGAGAGCTCTGCTCCCACACGACTGTGCGCACACACCCCATCAGGGCAGCCATCACACTATTCTGACCGTCGGCCTATCTGCGCTCCTCCCTCTACCAGAAATACTTTAGGGACAGGCTGACAACCTCCATACCACCGTGCCTGGCCCATAGCAATGCAGAGTGAGTAAATGAATGAGTAAATCAATAAATCCTTAACAACCAGTCCTATGGCGGGGTTGAGTAGTCAACAAAATATTTGGGAGGATTGGCAACTTCCTTCTTTACCCACATGGGGACTCTATTACTGCCAGAGCCTTCTCAGAGAAGGCAATAGGCAACTGTTTTCTAAACCAAACCAACAGCCTCATTCTAGAAGACAAAAAGCAGAGAGATGGTGTCCCTGAACCGTGAACCTCAGAGAAAATTTCCAAAAAGAAATGTCCAAACAGGAGGGGTTTCTCAGAGAAGAAGACTCCACAGGAGGAAATCTCACAAAGTCCCTTTACTTATTAATATATGTGTGTCCTCCAGAAACATCAAATACAAACTATGTGACAAACACTGTTAAGAAGCGAGGCATGAAATGAATTGGGAATCTTCCTTGCTCCTAGGAGCTACATCTAATGGGGAAAATAGATCAGCAGGCCAGGACCACACAGAGAGACAAAAGCGTGGTTCAGGTGCTCACTGACCACACAGCAGGGCATTCCATTTCCCAGGAGGGATGGGGACAGGCCTCAGTCAGGAGATATTTAGACTGAGATCTGAAAGATGAGTTACACTTTCAGGAAGGAAATAGGGAAGAAGGTTACTTCAAGCAGAAGGAACGATGTAGGCAAAAGAACAGAGGCTAGGAAGAAGGCTGCCCAGAGGGAAATTTAAAGTACTCTGCACAATTGGGGCCAGTAGCTTGAGAGGGACTTAATGGTGGGAAGTTGAGCAGAACCAGATTGTCCATTTAACAAACATTTATTGGGCACCTGTCATGGGCTAGCTGCCGAGGCAAGCACTGCAGGTGCAGACAACCAGAAGCAACAGAGACATCCTCTCTGTTCTCCTGGAGTTTACAGTTTAGTAAGAGTGGTGGAGAAAACACAAACACAGAAACAAATGAGCACATAGATTTGCACATTGTGACGTACAATGAAATGATCCAGAGAGACCGAGAGCTTTAACTTTAGATAAAATGGTCAGGGGAGGGCTCTCTGAGGAGGTGAACTTAATGACCAAAGGTAGAGAAGAGAATCCTGGGGCAAGAAAAAAGATTTGGTGAAAGCCTCTTAGGTAGGAAGGAACATGGCAAATTCAAGGAACCCAAATTGAATGGAATTATTAAGGGAAAAGACAGTGACAACAGGACCAGAGGGGATTAGAAAAGCAGGTGGGCCTATCACCTGGGAGCCTGTGGGAAGGTTCATGAGTAGGAGGATGGCTTGACTAATTGTGGGAAGTATTTTCTCTTTCCTTTTCCTTTTTCCCAGAAAGGCAACTCTCATTCCTCTGTGGAAGAGGGGTTGGAAGGTGACTAAAGGCAGAACCTCACTGGAGGCTAGGTAACTGTCCCATTGAGGAAAGGTCTGGGCCAGAACCAACGAGGTAGCCACGGGATAGACAGCAGCCCTGAGGGAACGTCTCCCATAGGAAAATCTCCACCACAAGTGTCCAAAGAGCAAATGTACTTGAAGCAAGTAGACAGCAGTTTCTCTTTCAGGGTGCAGCCATGAAATAGAGTGTTTTCCCCTTTTTCAACATGCCTTCCATGTGCCTGAATTATGAGTTGAGGAACCAGCCATTTGGCTGAAAGCATGAAGAATCTCTACAATGCCCATTCCTGGCCATCATATGTACTGATGCTGAAAGGCACTGAAAAAGGCAAAGGTAACACATATTTTCCACCTTGCCACTATTGGGGTGTACAGCCAAGTCTCCCACCAGGCTGAATGTCTGAGATACTGGAAACTCCTTTCCTGTACCAGGTTCCTCCATATCCTGCTCTATTCTCCCTTGTAGTCTCACTACCACCTGACATATTCATTCAACAATTTGTTGTCTGTCTCCTTTGACTTGTATGTAAACTCTAAGAGAGCAGGAACTTTGCTTTGTTCACCTCTGTGTCCCCAGAACCCAGAATAGTACTTGGCACATCGGAGGTGCTTTATAAATACTTGGACAAATAAATGAATGCATTCATAAAATGGAGGTAATAGTTTACCTACTAAGATAACAGGGGGATTGAATAGGATGATCCATGCAAACCTTCCTCATACATCCTTCCCTCCTAATGGAACTCCCAACATGACTTGGTCATGGTAAGTGACAGAGTGAATACACTATCCCGTCCCCTTTATCTGATAGCTGCTAACATTATCTTCTGTGTACCGGTTCCTAGACTAAGTTTTTGCCTTCTTTGTGTCATCCAGTCCCATGACAAACCTATGAAGAAGTTCTTGGACCTTGTGGTGGCTTTCTGAAGGGAAAGGCAGATTGTACATAATGACAGACATGCCTTTATTTCCTTTACCCTCCTGAATGCTTGTCCCATGAAACATACTTGCGGCATTTAGAAAGTATTTTAGAAAGGAGAATTTTCATTGGGTCTTCTCAGACTTTTCCATAAATCCTATTCATAGATCTAAAAGATTTCCAAGGATAATTTAATCCAAACCCCTTTTCAACTAGTGGACAAAATTAAGATCAAGAGACAAAAGAGGAACTTACCTAAAGTCACAAAGCTGCTTTTAGCAAAACTGTAGCTCACTGTTGATCATCTAGTGCTCAACTCTGGGCCCTTTCTCCAAGACCCCACACCTGTGTCAGTGAGTAACTTATTGAGTATTTGCTACAGGCTGGGTTGAATTCCCTATGCCATTATAGAAGTAAATTTTTTAAAGATCAAAGTATGAGTTTGTGCAGTGTTAAAACATTGGATGTATGGCTTGCTCAGAATCTGGAATGACCTCCATGATATTCTGATTTTCTGAGAAGAGGGAACTGGGTCTTATTTGTCTCTACATATCCAGTCAAGGAACTGGGCAGATAGTACTGCTTATCAATGAATGAAGGAATATATTCTATGGTGGAAGATTGTTCACAGTTACAAAATGGGGCCAAGTGATGTCTGCCACACATAGTTCCAAGCAGCTCAGTTTTCAAAGTGGGTCTCTGGATGGGTATTAGGTGGGTGGCAGTGATTTTTTCTTTCTCTTGCTGATCAATTGCCTTTTCAGGTGGTCTTTATTAAGACATCAATCTTTCAACCCTGACAGTCAATGTGACCCACTGCAGCTCAGGAAAGGAATCTTTCTTAATTACCAACCCTTTCTTGCTCCCTTGAGATCCCTGAGTACTACACCAGGTGGGGCTGATGGATGTGTCATCTGGTTTTACCAGCAAGTGAAGTCTCTTATTTGTTTAAACCTGAGAGCCTAGTTCGCTATCCAAGTCTAGTTAGAGGTGAGACCCTGGCAAACCACCCCTGTTTTTATATCTTCAGGAAAAACAATCTCTTTGCTCTAACACTTAGAGTATTGCTAGGGGGTTAATAACACAGACTTCAGAGTCAAACCCATGGAGTTTGAATTTCCATCTCTGCTACTCAGTGTGAAGCAGATGGCTTGATCCGCAAACTTTGATTTCTTCATCTACAGAGGCATTCCCTTCCCTGCACCATTTTCAAATGCTGGTGGGCTTAGTCCACATTTCTCTCTGTATGGGTCAGATTTTAAAAGACTAAGAAGACATGAGGAACTACAGAAAAGAAAGGGGCTTCTCTTCCATAGACTGGGCCTATGAAGATTATCTGTCTTGAAACATTCATTAGGTAATTAGAGAACTAATGAGGTCAACCCGACATAGCCATTTTCAATACTTGTTGGGAGAAAATCTACTAGCATTGTGCCAAAGAGATTACATGCATGAGCACACAAACAAAAATTGCCCCAGGTTTCTAATTCCAGATTTTGCCAGGTAGTTCTCTGACAATCGAAAGAGCATGTCAGCAAACAGAATCAGGTCAAATAGTGGAAAAGACACAGAAATAACTGCTGCCAATTGTGTCACTTGATTCATACTCAGCACTTGGTTCACACTCAGGTGTGGGATTCCCCTAAGATCTTGAAGATGTGGTTTCTTAAGCAATTCTGAATATCGAATAAGGAAGTGCAAAAACCTGCAAGATCAAAGGCACTAAAGGACCAGAGAGTGAAAGAGGAAGAAAAGTAAAGAAGGAGAGAAAAAAAAAAGTTCAAGATAGTGACTATTACACAGAAACAGCGTAGTGTATACATGATATAGTCTTCTGCATATTGTTTAAAAATAAAAAAGAAACAAACAGCAGGCCCAGAATGGAGCTGTTCTGTCCAGGCTCCACAAGACCTAACCTGATTACAGTGTCAACTTCTTCCCAAAGTGGAAATTTAACCTATCTCAGTTTCCAGGTCAGTAGCGGTGAGGTGGTTTGAATGACAAAACCACATAACTTCCCCAAGGGTAAAGTGACTTCACTTGATAAAAATCTTCTCTTACAGAAAATCTCATTGCATCCTCTTTCTTACTATAAAAACCTTCCATTTTGCACAACCCTTTGCAGCACTTTTCGATTTACTAGCTGGGAAGCTGCTTGATTCATGAAGCCTTTAATGGAACCAATGAGATCTTTAATATAAACCAGGTTGGATTTTTATTATTTAACAGTTCTTCTCTTTCGTTTTCCTCCAGTCAATACATTTTGGTGGCGGAATAAGAGGGAAAAAGGAGATGCTAGCAGAAGATAGCAAGCCTCACCATGTCCTTGACAACATTGAACCTAGATCCAAGTGTTCCACCAGAAGCAGAGCCTCCTCCTGTGTTTGTAGAGGCCCAGACAGCTCTTCTTCCCATTTGCCAGGCTGAAAAGCTAGTTCCTCAGCTTTATCCCTCTCCTCATCCATCATGTTTCAGTCACCCTTTTATGCAAACTTTTGCTTTGAAAAACTTGCCTTTACACACAGAGAAATCGTTGAAGAGGAATCATAAACAATAACTCCCAAAAGAAGTGAAGAGATGTAAGTTAAAATTAAAGTCGTTGACTAACCTTCCTCGGCTAAATTTGCCAGTAACAATAACACCCAGTGCTGACAGGGGCACAGTGAAATTGATAGCCTCCTGCAAGGACATGGTGAAAGTGTTCACCCAGGTGGGAAAGGTAGATTGGCAATATGAATTAAGATCCCTGAAAGTGATCTTCCTATCTCATTCAGTAGTTCATATCAGGAAATGAATCTTTAGAGAATGATAAGAGGTACTATCATAGATTTATGTCTCAAAATGTTCATATGAGCAGGGACAAAATAGCTCTGTTATAGACACTCAGTAAAAAATTAAATCACCATTAAAACTATGGTCTAAAGACAAGGACCATATGTACATGATATCTATAATGTACTGTGATTAAGTTTAAGTCGTGGATAATATAGTCTAAAACATTCTAAAAGGAAATGCCCACATACTCACAGTGGATATGAAAGAACATTAGAGAATGAAGATAGTTGTTGAATTTTATATAATATGGGCATTGTTCTTTAATAAATTCTTAATTAAATTAGGGTAGAGACATGCCTTTTTGTTACCTTAATCTCTGTTCCTCAATTTTCTTAGCTCCAAATAGTGTTAAAACAGTGTTTACCTTAGGTGTATTTGAGTATTAGACAAGTAAATACATCTGATACAGTAAATGAGTTAGGTCTTCTATCAGGGGGTGTATTTTATTGAAGAAACATTGCATCATCAAGATATAGGTTTAAAGTGTGGATCATCATAAATAACATCAGTTATAATATGTTAAATTTACCACCAACAGCCCTTTACCACGTAATTGACTCTTTTTTGCCTACTCACCTCCCTCTTCCCTTCTGATAAACACTAATTGGATTTTATAGACTAAAAGTCTATCTTTATTTGATTTAGTCCATTTGTTAGTTTGGATTCCCTATATACCACATATGATGAAATCAAATGATTGGCTTTCTCCTTCTGACTCGTCTCACTAAGCATAACTCCTTCTAGGTCTATCCCTGTTGCTGCAAATGGCAGGATTTCATCTTTTTTAATAACTGAGCTTTATTCCAATATATATACCATAACTTCTTTATCCCCTCATCTGTCCATGGGTACTTAGATTATTTTCATGAGCTAACTGTTTAAAATATTAGAATAGTACCTGGCACACAGTATCAATGAATGTTAGTTACTGCAGCTTTTGTTGTTTTATCAGTTTTCCTACCTTTCTACTCCATTCGCCTTCTACCATATTATTATAAGGTATTTCTCCTCTCACTTGTGCTCTTTAAGAACCCCCTGACTGGTTTGCCTAATAAGATGCCCACTTATTATCTATACCAACCACAATTTTTAAACAAGTAGACAAAAGCAAACAAAGAATCACTGGTTTACATCACTTCTCACAAACCTCCAAGATCTTCCATCCCAGGGATACTATTCAAGCACATCCATCTATCATTCAGTGCTTTTTGGTCAATTATACTTCCTTATAAACTTTGCATTACAAACTCACAAAACATCTTTCTCCACTGTTGAGAGACGGTTGCAGATTTGTCCTGCACATCTAAAACCATCTAGGAACGAGCCACGTGCTGTTGATTGGCATGGTTGCTCTTAATACTTGCAACCACCTGTGGTAGATAGTATTTTGATCATTTTACAGAAGAGGAAACAAGGTAATGACGTGCCCAAAATCACACATTGGAAAAATTCGCAGACTAGCAATTTGAGCTCCATCACCTCCACGGCAGCCCCAAGACTTGTCTCCTTTGCCTCCTCCTCATGAGCATGCCACAGGGATGCACCCTCCAGTCCAGGACCTCAAAACTACCGTTTGCAACATGTTCCATGCTGCTTGGGTTAGTGACTCCTGGAATGGTCTATGCACAGAGCCCTAGGCTATCAATGTGTCTCGCACACACACACATGGCCTTCTCCAATCCTTTATCTCTCTCCGGAATACTATTCCTACTTCTAAAACTATTTAAAGCCTTCCTCTCAGATACAGTCTTCTAGAACCTTTCATTCATTGAATTGCATCTATTTTAATGACTTGTAGGCAGTAAATTCGGTGCTGAAATTCAGGCTAAAAGGCCAGCCAAGAGCGGGTAGGCACAATCCAGGCACTCCCCTGCTGAGTGCATACAGTCTAGCAGCTAAACTCTGAGGTGCCAACGACACAGAAGACCAAACTCCTGGGCGAAACCAGGGAGGAGGTACTTGTTGGCACAAGGACTAGTTGGCATAAGAAAAGTATTTATGGCATTGAGAGTGGTCCTGAATCTGTTCCCCTCCATGAGTCACTCCTTTCTGGACCTCATTCTCGTTCCTTATAAAACAGTCTTAATATTAGACCTGATGCTTTCTAAGTACCCCTGTCCTCACCCCAAACATAGTATTGTGTCTGACACATAGTAGTTATTCAATACATATTTGTTGAGTGAATAAATGAGCTCTGATAGCCTACAATGCATTTTAAGATAAGGTCCAGAAACACAGAGGAGAGAGGAAGAGAGTTTTCCAGAGTGAGAAAGAACAACTTTAGGGTCTCAAGGAATGACTCCTGATACAGGGATGATCTTCCGCTCCCCTTCCTCACAAGATCCAAGCCAGGTTTTCTCTGAGACCCTGAGCATTGTGGGTAGGGAGTATTTAATTATTTCTCTGTGAGTCTGTACCCAGCTGGAGAGAGTTAATAAAGCAGCCAGGTCTTTATCTTAACAAGAAGCCTTAGGATCAAATTCTCCCTTCATTAAAAGCCCCAAAATCTCCTTGACAGCAGTGGGAGTTCTGCAGTCAGCCTGAAAGTGGAATTAGTTTCTTAGTGAATTCCTTCATTGGCACAAGCCTTTAAAGGTGGAACAATTGGAGAGGGAAGGGAGAAAGGAAGAGAGGGAGGGAGAAGAGAGGAAGGGAAAGGAGAAAGGAAGAGAGGGAGGGAGGAAGAGAAAGGGAAGGAATAAAGGAAGAGAGGGAGGAGGGAAGAGAGGAAGGGAAAGAAGAAAGGAAGAGAGGGAAGGGAGAGAGACTGAGAAAGGGAGGAAGAAAGGAAGGGAAGGAAGGAAGGGAGGAAGGAAGGAAGGAAGGAAGGAAGGAAGGAAGGAAGGAAGGAAGGAAGGAAGGAAGACTTAGAGACCAGGATACATGGAACAGAAAAATGTCTCCTGAGATGAGTACAGTATGAATGGAATGAGACTTGCACACTTCCTCTCCCTGGGCCACCATTGGGAGTATTCATTTGAAAGAAGACTAGCAAACCTGAACTCCACTGATAGTAAATATTAAAGCCTGCTTTCCTTATTCTTATGTCTGCACCTTTGCCATTAACTACACACGTTTCCCCAAATAAACCTCCAAACTGTGGCTATCACCAGGGATAATTTCATATTATATTCCTGTTTCTATTCTTACAACCACCATACAAGACAAACAGTATTTTCCTTTTGAAGTTGGTGCCACATTAAGATTATTATTTATACATAAATGAATATATATATGAAGGGATTTAAGTGTGCCGATGCATATATATTTGCCTATTTTTCTATACAATTTTTCAGTTTATAGTTAGGTGTATGTACCTGTAGACTCCAACATGGACAATGAGTCTTGATTTTAAATCCCGCCTCTATGACGTACTATGACATTGAACAAATCTCTTAATGTCTTTGGGTTTTGTTTCCTCATCTCTCAGGCAGAAATCATACTAAAGCATATTTCACAGAGTGGTGGCAAGGGTTAAATAGGAGAATGTATAAACCCATCTAAAAGGCTAACACAGTATGAGTCCGCTGAGGTGAGGTGCTGGAGTAGTCAAATTCACAGAAACAGAAAGTCGAACGCTGTCAGCTGGGGCTGGGTGGAGGAGGAAGTCAGGGTTATTTAGTGCATGTATGGTGTTTCAGTTTTACAAGGTGAAAAAGCTCTGAAGGTAAGTTGTCCAACAACATAAATGTACTTAATACCACTTAACTATACATGTAAAGGGCGTTGAGATGATGTTTATGTTTCTTTACATCAATTAAAAAATGAATGCAGGTAGATTACAAATCAAAGGACCCAGCACAGTGTCACACACTGTGCTTTCTCTCTCGGGTATTCACACGCACGCACACCATGGGTGCACACAGTGCCCTTTTGTAACAGCACCTACAGGCAGCTCACTGTGCTCCTATCTTAGGAAAATGTCTACAAATAAAGGAACAACCTCATATTGGCTGATACATGTGATAAGCACAACAAATTGCTTGCTAGTAGGTAAGGAGCAGGGAGAAGATGACATGGGAGTGGGTAGAAGTGGGAGAAATTAGGGGATTTCTCAAGAATTAAAGCTAAAGTGTTTTTCCCCCATAATAAACCAGTCTACCTGTCATTATTCCTGTATTTGTACAGAGCTACCATTCATTCAGCATCTCCTGAACACTAGATGTTTTACTTCATCCTACTGAATATTCCAAATCACTAGTCACTACCAGTAGGGTAGCAAATTTTCTCCATTATACAGATGAGACTACTGAGGTTCAAAGAGTCATTTATCCAAGGTCGTGTGACTGTTTGATGCAGCTTTATTCTGAACTCAGAAGTATGGAACTCCAAAGTCCATTTCCTCTCTGTTATGACAAGACCATAACCTCTCCTTATTGTCCTCACACAGCATGATGCAGCCCTACAGGTGCTAGAAAGTATGTGGATGCTGGGTGAACACACTCCCATAGAGCTAGAGGCAGATTCCACACCCTGGAGTATGAACTGAATGGGTCCTGGGGCTGACCAAGGGGCTACATAGGTTATTTACATGTTTGTTCCAGCTTCTGGGGTTCCTAGTGCCCAGGGGCATTGCCCACTAAGGGAGAATGCTAAGGTCGATGGGGTTCCAGGCACAACTCAGAGGGATTAGAATTAAGGATTAGAGAGAGAGCCGTTGTAGTGGTGGAGATAATAAAGGTCAAAGGGTCAAAGGGTAAAACAAGTCCAGAAATGAAAGCAGCAGTGGACATGAAATCAGCGTGGATAGGCTAACCATATTTCTTTGAGACAAAAATGGGACATTACAACAGCAAACCCGGGATAGAGTTATGAAAAAATGATGACAAACCATCTGAAGGTAGGATGGGGAATGGGGCACTCTGAAAAGGGTCTCGGGTTGGCTTGAGTGCAATCAGTCCTTTCCTTTGATGGTTCGCAATTCCAAGATAATGGTGCTGTAGATAGCAGCGCTTACATTCCTGTCCGCAGCTCCATGCAAACCCTACAGGCTAATAAGATGACCACCTTTACCAACCAGAAGCTTTTGGTCTTTCCACTTGTTCACTTTCCTGTTGGGTGATAGGAAACTCAGGAAAATAATGCAACCGAGGGCCATCCTTGTGTTTGGGTAGTCCCCTTCTCCTTGGAGAAATAGTGCCATGAGCGTATGACCTATCAGCAGTTGGAATGGTGAAATAGTGCCTCTAGGTTTGCAAAGTTCTTTCAAGTGTCTAATATCGTAAAGGAAGAAAGGGTTAGCAAATGAGAAAACCAGCCATGTCTGCCCTCACCTGCTTCTGCAGCTTCACAAGATTCCACTCCTCACTGGGCACGTGCTAGGCTCCAGCCGCATTAAACTTCTTTCTGTTCCTTGAGGAACACCCAAAGCCATTCCCACCTCCAGGCCTTGGAGCCTACTGTTTCCTCCTTCTGGAATGTGCTTCTCCATCTATTTCTATTTTAGCTCCTTCTCTCTCAGGTCCCTGCTCAAACGTCACCTCCTTCAAAAGCCCTCCCAATGTACTGTCAAATAAGGAGCCCCACATCTCTGAAACAGGAGCTCCAGAATTCAAAGCTAACCCATATTTCCTCTGAGGAGCAATAAGAAACTACCTTTCAGTCCTGTTTAGTCTTATAAAATTGGAGTGAATTTCCAAGTTATTTGCCACTAAAATTCAAAAACTGCTCTTCTATGACAACCACTCATACCGGGTGCTACTTTGGCTGTTGAAAGCAAGTCCCACTTCTGAATGGAGGAGGAAAGAGACAGTGGTGTCCATATTCCCTGGATGCTCCTACCCAATAGTCACTCATGGGGAGGTGTCTAAGCTTGGAAAAGTTGGTAGAAGATGTATAAGTAATTTTCTGGCCAACCCTGGCTACAATGCTTGGTCTAAGGCCAAGAACTTGGTGATGGGTTGGGTGGAAAAGTTGTTCGTGAAGAAACATGTTATTACTATAGTAATGGTGGTGGTGGTGTGACAGTGACCCAGAATTCCCTCCCACACACCCTACCAGGGCAGAGAGTAAGGCAAGGGAGTTTCCTCATCTGGGTATTTATCCTACATATTTGCAGTCAGTCACTAAACATTCAAGTTCAATGGTGAAATCACACCATCTGACCTCACTCTGGAGGTCTTCCACGCTATGCCTTTCACGTGTGTCTCAGAGAGCAAATTGCTCAGTAAGTCTCTGGAAACAGCTAATCACTAAGAAGAAAGTCTGGACTGAGAGTCAGGAGTCAAGGGTATGGATTCTAAACCCACCCCTTCCTAACAGAATGACCATATGCCAACCATGCCATCCCTTGAAGATTCCATTGCCTTACCTAACAACACAAGGACTCAAGGACAACTTTAATCTACAGCTCTGGATGGCTCCAAGAACACTGAATAAATATGAGATTCAACAAACAATTTGGTTTCATAAAGAAGAGATGCTGAAGTTACACAGATAAATGGTCTCTTTACTCCAAGAGCTCCAGGTGAGGCTACAGGATTGTATTACAGCCAACAGCAGCAGCGATTTTGCAGAAGGATCCCCACTGGGATACAGCTACATCAGAAACCTTGAGGTTTTGGGAATGATTTGATTTGTGTTTATTTGCACTAAATAATCAGAAGCTTTTTCACCCTAGATGCATGAAGTGAGTTATGTTATAAATTGCTATCAGTGTATTTATGGCTGTAAGTGTACTCTATTATTTTTGTGTCCTTTGACTTGGCAGTGAATCTTTGCCTCCTCCACCTGACCTCAAGCTCTTGGGAGCTGTATTTGTTGAGTCCAGATGCTTCAACTACGATCACTTATTGACTTTCTCCAAGGTGTTGGGCACAGTACAAGCCATTGTCACTTCCATTTTCTTATTCTTGTGATAATCCTAGATGGTGCCTCCTGTCCATGTCCCCATATCACACACAAGGGCACTGAGAACGGAGGATGTTGGGTGACTTGCCCAGCATCACATGATGTTGAAGTGATGGGAACGGCTCTTGATGCTCCTAAATCCTCATCCTCCACTGCATGACAGAAACAACAGGACTCCCTACCTGCATACTTCCTACCTGCTTGCTTGGCCACAGAAGGGCCCATGAAGTGCCATCTGCCTGCCCCTGCCCACCCCCAGCCCCTTCTTGCCAGTGGCTCCAGACCCCCTCAGCCACTCTCACAGCCATCCGCAAGGCCTCTGTTTCCCCTCAAGTCAGCCATCCCAGGGAAGATCACTTGAAGCAGAAAAACAGGACTTTCCACTCCACCGAGGACTCCAGCCTTGCCAAGTTCTCCACCAGCCAGCCTCCTGGAGGTGAGCCCTGTGTGTTCCCATTGCATAAGTGTTATTCCAGTCAGTTCCTGGAATCGGAAATATGGCAAACCGTTCACCTGGTGGGGAGCCCTTGCCCAGGAGGGACGGCTGTTTGGTTAGCTGCGCCTTTAAGGCCCTTTCCAGGAGGCCAGCTAGGGAAAAGTTTTGTCTAGCCAGGCCCATTTCTTCAGTTAAAGTTGCTTTATTTTCTCTGTTCTTCAGTAACCCAGTGCATACTTTCCTCCCAGTGATCTCTCCAACCTACCTCAGCAGCCTCTATGCTGGTTCATTCCCTCCATCTGTGGCCTCCTTGCTGGTTTCCCGGCCTTCCTGCCTCCAGCCTGACCAGTTTTAGGCCAACCTCCACATTTCCTGAAAACCATCTTTCCAAATGGAAATCCTTTGGCACTAGGTCCCAGCATAAAAATCCTTCAATGGCTCTCCAACACCCTGCAAAATAAATACTTCCCTATGGTTTGCAGTGAGGATGTTTTATTGTTATAATTTAAATGAAAATGTTTTAAAGTTTGTTTAGATGTGACTCCCCTTCCTGGACTGCAAGTTTCTTGAAGTAGGAAGAATGTCTATTTTGTTCTCAAAGTATCTAGAGCTCAGTTCTCTGCCCTACACATCACACGTAAATACTCAAGGCATGTTTATTGAAGTTCGGTGAACTGATACTTAGCAGTTAATCAGAGCTCATGAAGGCTAATGAGGAACCCAGTGTAACTAGATTAGGTTGATAAAATTCCAGCCTAACAGGTCAGTGTGTGTGCAGCATTATCTACAATGAAGATAGAACTTCCATTATAATTTTGACATTGAAAATAACTCTTAAAAACTTTTTGTTCATTCAGATTAAACTCAAATTCCAGAATAGGATCTGTTCATTTACCCATATCTCTGGTCCACCAGTGAAATGAATGATGCTCTTTTAATTTTCTAGGGACCCCCATTTTGATGAGCCAGGGCCTGGGGGTGAGTGGAAATGACCAGGAGAACAAATTCAGCCCCATGCTCTGTATTCCCATCTGTTTGGAACTCCAAAGATAACCTTCCCACAGCTTTTGTCACAGCTTTTTGTCTACATCATGTCAAAACTTTTCACTTCTAGAAAACCTTTGCACTTCTTAAGATGCTACGTTTGCATCTGTTCACGGCCTAGTTGTAAAACATAAATGAACTCATAAATACACACACACACATATACACATGAGTTGTTTGGATATTAGATGCTGAATTCAAGGAACAGAGAAAGCCAGTGCAATTACTGAACTTATTTATACACAAATCTTCTTCTGCAAGATGAGATACTTGCATTGGAGGGATGGCGCCTGACTCATTCTGCCTTCCTCCAAGTTCCCCAGAGATGGTTTTGAATTGATCAGATGTTCAGCAAACGATCCAGGGCAGGAATTGACATAAGGCCTGGATGTATTGGCACCACAGGCCTCCAGCAAGAGGCCGCTAACCAGGTCCGGATGATTAGTGCAATTATGGCCCCCGACTCTGAGCCATTCTGCCAGTTGAAGGCAGCTGACAGTTCAGTCTTCCAAGAGGTCACCCAGGGAACATTTTCTTCAATTCCTTATGAATTTGCCCAAGTTTTAGATCTATCCTGAAGCTCCGCAGGGTTGGAAACCTGCTGTTTTTCTACGCCAAGGACTGATCCTTCTCTCCTGCACGTCAGAGCAAATCCAGAGCCATATTACTCATGTGCTTTTGGACAGTGAGAACATGAGGCACCATCACATGGCAGCAAAATCCAAACACTGGCACAATCAGTACAACGTCTGCTGTGGGCCACACTGCTCGGGATGCCATGTCGCACGTGCTGAAGGTTGCCGAGGGAGCTGGGTATCAGCGCTAGAGGAATGAGATGGATAAACTAATAGCACACAATTAAGATAGCCTCCTGTGATTTCTAGCACACACCATGAACAGAGCGCCAAATTTCCTTCTGCGACTTGCCTTTTCTTTCTTTGTCAAATAGATTTAAGAGCTCAAGTTGGATTAAGATCAGCCGACTCTTCACAGTCCTGGGAGCCATCCTGCCTCCCTGTTAACCATCTCATGACTATCTTCAACTTTAACTCTCAGAGGATAATCTCGTTTCCAAATTTTTGAGTTCTCCCGAGAAGTTCCTCATTACCCTAGGTACTGGCAACAGTGGCTTCCATGAGAACAATCTGGTACAGTAAGAGATGCGTAAATCTACAGTCAAGAACCTGAGTAAACACAACTCAGCCACTTGGATGAAATGAACTTCACTGCCTCATCATCCGGCAGTGGGAATGAGATGCTAATAGCTCTCTCGAGGGTAGTGGCAAGCATTAAAGAAGAACCCATCAGCATGCTAATCATTATTTTCATTCTTCTTACATAAAGTCTGGGAATAAGAAAGACATGATTTGACTCTCATTAAACCAGTTCATAATTGACGCAAACAGAAAACCACCCTTCAAATATGAGGTGGGTTTAATAGCCAGCCACAGAGTGAGCAGCCATCTTCTTTCCCAAACCATCCACATCTCTTGTGCTTATGAAACACTGGTCTCAGACATCCCTAAAGGATATGTCTGAGGAAGCATCCAATTGGATGGATTTCCTAAAGAGCTGTCTGGAGAGAGGTTCAATGCCTGTGGCCCCATCTTGCACATAACTGGAAATTCCAGTCATATGAAAGCCAATAATTGGGTGGAGAATCATCCAGAAAATAGCCAGACTTTCTGGATACCAGAGGAGTTCAACTGGGGTTGGATTGATTCAGCTGTCAAATAGTAGCAGACATGAGGATTCTTTTTTAATGAAAGCTAACCCCCTCACCCCTTGTGGAGTATGAACAACATGAGCAGTATTTGGCAGACGAATCTACCTACTCTAGGGTCATCCATGCGGAATCAACTCAAATGTGGCCCAAAGAACTGGGAGGTCCTTGCAAAACATCCGTTGCCATTAATTACAGAACAGTATGTTGTTGAAACCAAAGCAGATGTTGACTTTTAGTTTTTTTCATTCTATTACCAGCTTTGATTCTCATGCCTTAGGACTTCCTCACATTCACCATTAACATTAGCAAAATAGATCTTGTGTCTGTAATAACCTCATGCCATTATCATTTTTACCCCCATGTCTTTGTCATTAATGTTGTCTGTTAACAATTAGCAGGGGAGAGAGGGTACATGGGACCTTACCTATAAATTCCTAACATCTAGAATAGTATAGTATCTAGACTGAAAAGTAGCTCAGTGATTATTAGGTGGATGAATAAATGAATGAGTCAGTGAATGAATAAAATGAGTAAGTGGATGAAGGAGTTAGTAAGTGAATGGATAAATTAATGAATAGAAGCCTGTGCTTTCCTTCCTCAGATTAGTTGATTTCCTTGTTTTCTGTTAGGATAATCCAGACTGCACGGTTTTTATAACACGGTAATAAAACAGATGAGTGAAACCCTAGGAATCAAAACGAGTTTGGGATCAACTGGGTTTGAGTCTCAAATGCCCAGTAATAGCTTCAAGAACTTAGCTTCAATGATAAAATCTGGGAGCATGCGAGCTCAGAATGGTAGGTAACCTGTTCTGTCAAAGTGATGGGTTATTTTTTAAAAGCTCAGGTTGTCTCTCCATAATGAATGACCTGGGTCAATGTCACTTCCCTTCTTATGTCAGACAACAGTCCACAGAGACATGAATGAAATTGATGATTTTCAAGAGTCCAGAAGTGTGTGCTTTTCTTTCATCTGCTGTATAAAATTAACATGTTATCCTCCATTTTACCCCTGAGATAACTGAGTCTCTGAGCGCTGATGTGACTTGCCCAGAATCACATCATTACTTCATGGATTCAGGATTCAACATTTAGGCCAGTCTGACTCTAAACCTATGCTCTTGTCACCCACTACTAGAGATGGCTATGTCAGTAGTTCTCATATCTGAAAGTACCTGAAAGAATTATAAAACCCAGATTTCTGGGTCTTACCTCCAGATTTTCTGACTCAGCAAGTCTGGGATGGGGCCTGAGAATTTGCATTTCTAACAAATACCCCAGTGAAGATGCCGATGCTGGTCCAAGAATTCTACTTTGAAAAATATCTGACAGGAACAGAAAAAAAAGGACTCTTAATCACAGTTAATAGAACCCAACTGGAGGTAATTTACGAAAAAAAAAAAAAAAAGCATCTTATTACAAAGATACAGGGACATACCTTAAAACCCAAAGAAGGAATATAACTAGGTCTCAAAACGCTTTATTTTTCTTCCTCTATTTAACTAGATGCCGTGTATTCCCTCCTGTCCAATGATAGACAACATGGTAGCATGTTGTCTAACATCACCCCATGCAGCACCAACTGCCCAAAGAAAGATGGATTCTCTCTCATTCTGCTAGTTCCCAGAGATTTGCTTGGGTAAGGTATACATTCCTGGTCTAATGATCTATGACCAGGACAATGGTATGGATGGCAACATATAAAGTGGCTAGGACAATCTCATCATTGGTACCATATAAATTGCTAAGGAAGGGTAGTTTTCAGAAAAAGGAATTATTTGAATAGTCAATTGAATAACAGACCATTTTGGGTGGGATGCAAGAAATATGCATGCAGATAGGTAAGAAGTGAGAAAGCTATATTAAGCCTGTGTAGCAAATAATAGTTTCACTTTCAGGACATGTTGCTGATAGTGCTCAGAAATAATACTGTTCCATTGGACTGCAGAAGACACAGTAAACACTAAATCCATCTGGTTTGCAAATTCTCTTAAACAAGTCTACACAGACCATTCCTAGGACTAAATAGAGCCAGTTCTGTTTTCTTAGAAGGATAATGGAATGTGGAATTTCTGACCAGCTCAGCTGGTCAAGCTGGGTCAGGGAAAAGCCACAGAGTACATTCATTAATGTTTTGCAAGCCCACCCTATTCCCACCCTTGCCCCCACTTCACCCTACCCTGCAAGGGAAAAGTCTGAAATTGTTAAGGTGGGTTTGAGATGTTCAGTGAGGACTTCCCATACAGACACCTGTGCAGGTCTCTAGTGTGTTTCCGAGAAGACTGTGTTCCACTAGGCTGAGCTGCTGAGCCAGGGTCCTTCTGGCAGCCCCTCTGAGCCACAAGTTTGTGTCTGGGGATCTCTGTGCTGCGAATCAGGAGAAGGAAATGTACTGGTGGCAAGCACAGGAGTAAATGCCTTGGATTCATGGTTAAGCCTCAGGGATTCAAATTCCTACTCTGCCTAACCAAGACACTAGCTCCCCATGAGTGTCTGGCCTTGTATCTTCTCAACAGAAACTGAGGAGCACAGTCATCAGTGTCCCCCTGAATTTCTAGGTTGCTCTGAACAGCCAATGTCATCAGCTGAGACTGTCATACATGAAGACCAGATCACCATTAGCATGTATGATGTTTTTATGTGAATTAGGAAAGGTACCCCTTTGAAGCTCCATGTCAGAACACACGGTTGAAAAAGATGGTCAGGGACTGCATGGTGTCCCCTCATCTAGACACCCATCTAAAGAAGCACTTCTACAACCTTCACCACGACCTCTGAGTTCTGGTGCCTCCTTGAAGAACTAGCTGCACCTGCCTAGTTACAGGAGCCTCAGAGTGCTCTCAATTGGCAAGAGCCAAGGTGAGCAGGCAAAGCAGCCATAACCAATATCCTACCAATCCAGGTTGAAAACAACTACCAGAATGATCACTTCTCATCTGAAAATCCACCCTTGCACCAATAGAGGAAGACGGAGGAAAGTGTCATGAAGATGCTTACACTGACATACTTAGCTGGAAGTTTCTGCACCATCAAGAAAAAAACAAAACAAAGCTTTTTAAAGTTTCACGCTGACTGATCTGAACTTACATCTATTCACAACATTCCCTCTAGCATCTCTTCTCCTGGTTCTTACCATATTAGTCCTATACTTAACAGTTCCTTCCATCACCATCTTTCGAATATGCATGGAGATTTGGTGTTTAAAATTATGAAACAGTCATCTACTCTCAGTCACTAGAGTCCATTGACACCAGTGGATGTTAACCTTACTTATCCCTTTTTTATATTTCCTATTTTGCTAGACACCTTGTATTTTCATTGCCTTTTTTTTTTTTTTGCCTCTCTCTTTATCTAAAACATTCCAATACCTAAATTTCTGTTCAAATTTACGTTTTGTCTTCATGCATGATTCTGCAGAGTCCCAATAACCGGTCCTCTAACACATAAACTACAAAAAATGGCACACAGCCACATCCTGTTCTTTGTGCGCTAAGTCCTGAACTAGCTTGTTCTTATCTCCTCCTCCGACTTCACTCGTGCTCTCAATGCTCCTAGATTCATTGCCCACTTCCATTTATATCTTCACCTTCCTGACGGACTTGACCCTTCGTGTCCTCTGACAATTGTGGATATTGCAATTGCCTCCCAACTAACAACCCTCTTTCTGATTGTCCTCCTTCCAGCCTGAAACATTTGGAGAAATCCCTTTCCTGGTTTGGCTGTGCCTGGGAAACCTCACTCACCCATCAGCCTCAGCCCCCTGGGCATGAGTGACACGTCCACGAGCCCACGCAGCTTCATGAACATAAGGAATAGAAGGAGAGCGGAGGGGAAACTCTCAATGAAATTCGGGCTGAGGCATTGAGCGCTGACCTGCTCTGGCTGAAGAAGTGGAAAATACCAGTAGCCACTGAGAGCCTGCAGCCAAGGAGATGTTTTTCTAGTTGAATCCACACCCTCATACAGTCTTGAGAGGCCCCAAGGACACATGAACTACCGCCGCACAGTAAGGGGCTCTCTATGAAGCCACCCTAGCACCAATTCCACCCATCTTACACCCCAACTCCCTGAGGTCTGATGCCCACTTTCTCTTCTACATGTCATAATAATGAGGTCTCCTGGAGTCCAGGCTCGTTTCTGTTCCTGCTTACCTTCGTTCCAGAATGCCTCACGGGAACCTTTCCAGTGCTACATTTCCTCCCAAGAATGGAGGGGCCCTCTGCTGTCCAGCAAAGACAAGATCCTGGCACGAAAGCAGAAGCTGCAGTTTAAGAGTTCTCTCAAGGGTTCCTGGTAGCAAGAAGAGGACGTGGAAGCTGCCTTTCCATTCACCATCAACCCTCCTTCCATTGCCAAGTCTCAAAATATCCAAGACTTGAAGGCACAAAACAAAGGTCAGAACTGCCCAAGGACAAACAGGCACTTGTCGAGCTGGTGTCATTTCCGCCGACTTGGGACACTTTGTAGAAGGAAACTTCTCTGACAGGCAGCTAGAATGAGGGTATTTGGGAGAAGCCGTGTGTGTGGTAAAAAAGAATAAATAAGACTATCAAACCAAAAGGTTCAGGTTTAGGTCCTTGCAACTGGCTGTGGCTGTGGAATCTTTGACAAATTGTTAAGCTTTTTGGAGCCTCCTTTGCCAAGAACTTATGCCACAAATAGAGAACCTGAAAAATGATGCATTTTCTGAACACCAGGTTCATCCATAGAATCCAGAGCAACACTCTCCTTAAATCTTCTCAGCCATGCCCTTATGCTCAAAGAGGCTAAACAGCTTTCTAAAGTCACACAGGTATTGTCTTGAACCTAGATGGAACCCACATCTAATTCCCAAATTACATCTCCCAAGCTGCATGCTTCTGAAGTAAAGTAGGACACATACGTGGTCTCTGCTTTGAGCAAACTCAAGTCTTTAAGAGAAGTTGTGTTTACATCTGAGTATGTGTGTTATGCCCCTATCTATTCAGCATTGATTTCTTCAAGGAGGTGAGACATACAAGCTGGGCTTTGAAGAAGGGGGTTGATAGGCCCTGTGACTCCCCAGTGACAAGGATAAAGGTTTTATCTACATTTTACCTGCCCCTAGATTCTTCCTTCTTTCCCAACTTTATCTTCTCTTCACCACACTATTTGATCTTGTTATGTTGAGGATATTTTTGTTTATAAGTAAGCTGTCCTCATATATGCTACCACAAAGTAGAGATGGAGTAAATACATCATTCACAGCATGGGAGCAGTTCTCGACTCCATCCATACTAAAGTGTAGACAGGCCAGAATTTAGACACTGCTTCGCCCATGGCTGGTTTTGTTGCTGACTTTGTCCCCACTTTAAATTACTTGGAACCACTTGTCCTCTCCCTCTCCTCTACCTATGGTTATACTCACTAGAGGCATTGAGAAGCCCTGGCATGGGCAGTCCAGGTTTGGGAGGACGAGTCAGTCAGCCTTCTGGGCATACTCAGAGCATGGTCTCCCTTCAAGGAAGTGAGCACGGTGCTGCGCACTCAGTGCTTCTGGCAGGCCACCACTCGACCCTGTCAGAGGCAACAGGGTCCCCATCGTCTTCTGTGCCTACCATCTGCTGAGACTTCTGCCCAACCCCTGAGTTCTTCCAGGACTGGGCCTTTGCTCTCTGAGGCTCTGTCCTAGATTCTGGAGTCCTAGCGCCAACTCCAAGGCCTTTAGCTGGGGCAAGATGTGAGCAGCAAGTGACAACAAATGGAGAATTCGGGCACAAATTTGGAAGTAAAGTAGCTAAGGCAGCAGCAGGTTGACCTTTAGCATGGGTGGCTCAGTCACATGAAGGATCTAGAGGGGTTCGCAGGCAGTAAAGGCTGAATAGCATCCAGGACCATATTGACATTTCTAAAGGAAAACCAGTCACTGCTGCCAGGGTGCAGGCCACTCACTTTATTTGAAAAAGGCCACAAAGTCAAACCAAAGAACACTGCCTATGGCGTTCACCCTTGCAAACAACCTGACATTATTTACAGCCCCCACGGCAGGATTGTCCCTGCTGTGTGATAAACAATTGTGATGTCTTATGCATGTCATTAAATATCTCATGTATCTATTCCTCCCCGTTTCTCTCTCGTGTTTACCACACAGCCTTGCGTACAGTAATTAGTTTTTCCAGTAAGTCAGCTACTGGGGAAGTATGAGCTTTTGGTCAATGGTATCACCTGGTGCTTGGTTGTTCCCTCAAAATAGTTAAACTAAGGCTAACATATGGCTCAGTTGTGCTTATTTTTAGTCACAAGACATGGCAAGGTTACAGAGGGCAACGGAATGTTCAAGCACAGACTAGAAAATGATGGCGCTGGACTGTTTCAGTTCCGGAATGTGCAGAAGAGGAACCAGGGGAACTGGCTGGAGCTTGAAATTGGACAATATGGGGGCAAAGATGAGACAAGGGTCAAGAAATACACATTGAATCCCCACCCCTTTATGTCAGGACAACTCCCACCCAAATGAGGAGCAAAAGTAGTCATGATCCCGTTCCTGAAATGCTCCACCCTACCCCCAGAAGTCAGAGACCCAAACGCAGCCCTTTTAGTCCACTTGCTTTGCAAAAACCATCTAGCCTATGGGTGAGGAAGGCCTTAAGAGTAGTCGCTCCCTTCCCCTTCTCTTTGTTTTTCCTTTTGTGTCAGTTCCAACTTGTGGGCCTCAATCTTTATTAACCTGTGGGAAAAGGAATTTAGATGATATTGGTAATAAAGGAAGTATTCCATTCCTGCAAATTTTATGTAACAAGGTAAACAATTCGACTTCTGAGACCTCCTTAAACCTCATGAGCAAAATCTACCCCTGCATCATGTCCAAAGACCTCATAAAGTAATACCTGCATCTAAAAGTCAGCAGTATTATGGAGAATTCACCAAAGGAGTGAATGTCAAATTGTGAGACCCTCTGGAGGCCAAGTCAATTGGGATCATTGACTAGGACATGCAGCTGCCAGGAGGAGCACATTTTCCTTCACGTAAAATTCCACCTCTCCCTGAATCTTCAGGTCTGTACTCTCTATTGTCTGCCCCTGTTGGAAGGCCTATCCATCCCTTTTCTCACAGATTTATCTGGTCCTGCAAGGCTTCTTGGTACCAACTCTCTGTCTGGACTGTCCACCATGGTTGTAGAGAGCAAGCACACCCTGGCAGGGCTCTCCCTTTCCCTGTGCAGTTGGGTCAAACTCTAACCACTGTAAAAGGACAGCTTTTAACCACCAGGGATACCCTGTGGGTGAGGATAATTACCAGTACCCAACCTCTTTCCAATGAACCCTTCCCATTGCCTTTGCAGACTCAGATCCATACCTTCCCTCCCACCCAGCTCCCTGGGTGCTTCCATCTGGTTCAGAGAGGATATAGAGATTGTCTCCTTAGGTAACTGACACATTATAATTTTTCACATCTACTTATAGACATCACTCAAACAGGATGGAGAGGCAAGATAGTGGAATTGAAAGAATATGATTTACTAAAAGAAATTGTGTTTGGCTGTTCAGTGACAAAGATCTTTTAATACTCATTTGTTAAAGAAGCAGGAAAAACAGGAAAGTTTACCCAGTGCTGGAATTAAAAATTTTACAACTTTCCTAAGAGCAATTTGGCAATATAGTATATTGAAATGTCCTTAAAACACAAATGCACTTTAAGTCATCAATTTCATTTCTAGGAATTTAGCCTAAGGAATTAAAGATATATAGAAGATCAAGCTGCATGGATGTTTATTGCTGCATTTTTTATACTAGAGAAAAAGTAGATAGAAACTAAATATATGAAAGGATGAGACTGGTTAAATAAATGGTACATCATGTAATGAAATATGTTTTTTTTAAATAATAGAGAAATGCATTTATAGATGCAGAAAAAAGGTTACAAATATATACAAGGGGGAGGGGAAAATCTCAAAAGATAGACCATTATCACAATAGTTCTTATATCTGAACGGCAGAATTCATTAGAAATTTTTATTTTCCACTTATCAGAATTTCTCAATTTTAAACAGTAAGTATGTATTAGTTGTGTGAAAGACAAGAAAATGTCTTTTTTTTTTTAGGGCTATGAATTTGCTATTCACACAGACATGAGTTCAAATCTCAGCTAGACACTGGTTAGCAGTGTCTCCCGAGCACTCCCCAAGCCTCAGTTTCCTCATCTCCAAAATGGGGCTAACAACACCTTTCTCAGGCGGCAGTTGCAGAGATTAGATGGGATGCATAAATAAAACACTTGGCATGGAGTAGAGCTTCAGTGACATTTTTCCCTTCCTTCCTGAATGTCCAGAAATAGCAATTTTTCCCTTCCTTCCTGAATGTCCAGAATAACAATTCACAAAGACAAGATTGTCAAACATGCACCTAAGCATATATATAAAAAGTTGTTTTGAAAAATTAAGAGAGATTGTATTTAATATTCCAATCATAGTTCTGTCAACTCTGATCTCCCTGACCCCATGCAGCGACAGAGGTTCCCATGCTGGCAACCTGGGCAGAACCAGGAGGCTGTGTTGTACAGCCCATCAGCAGCAGGAGTGGGTAATCTCCATGGGCAGTCTTCATGCAACCTGGCCAGCACCAGCCGTCAGTTCAGAGAAGGTTACCCAACACCCCTGAATTGCTGGCCATCTGAGACTTTCCTCTCTCACCCCTTGCTGCTCCACTTCAATCCAGTTCCTGTTCATGACTCTCCTGCTCGAGAATTTGTTTATCGATAGAAATCCTGTTACTCCCAGCTTCTAATTCACTCACTTACCAACCTTTATGACTACCTAGTGGATTAGAAGGTTTGTGCTGGAATATAGACATGAATCAGAGACAGACACTGCCCTGGGGAGCATCACTGACTGGGGCAGGGGGAGGGGTGTGGAGAGGAGCAGACAGGAACATAGGCTATCACACTAGTATGCTGTGTTGAAGTGACTAATTATTATAAGACTTAGATAGCACTTGCAATCACTTCATATGTTAGGCTACATTGAAGCCTGCCATTTGCCTTTTTGAAGTAGGTTAAAATTATCTCTATTCAAAACAAAGGAACAGATGAAAGAAAATCAACCCTTGGACACTTGCAATAGAACTGAGGTGACCAATAGGGAACTGGAGGATGCGGGCAAATGGTGGCAGAGCCCACTGGATAATGGTGAAGGACACTTGGTAATTTAGTGGCAGGCATGCTGTATATACATATAGCTAAGGGATAGGAAACTATACACAGGAAGTTATTTTAATATGTAGAATAATGACTACAACAAAAAATATGTTTTAAAAAGTATCTATTTTGACACACCTTGGTAGAGTAGCGGTTTGGTCAGCTGCCTTCATCTGGTGTAGTCCACATACATACCAAGGACTGGGGTTCATGACCCAGGTCATGAACAACCAGATAAGCAACTAAAAAATAGTAAAAGAAAGTACTTCTTCCTCCTCTCTTTCCCTGCCTGCTTGCTTCTGTTCACCTTCATTCCTGCCTGCAGTTTTCCTTTTTAAAAAATTACCTCTATTTTGGAGGGGAAGAAAAATATGAGTCACAGAGAAGTCCAGTAGCTTGCCCAAGGTAGCGCAGTTGATAAATGACGGAACCAAGATCTGAATTGCAGTTTCTTACACTCTTGAAGATGACTGAAGACACTATAGAGCTTTCATATATGTGGGTGATACCTAGTGATATTAACTGATGAAAAATCATAATGGAGAACTGTTAAAAACATTCATTTAGTAATTCCCTTAAAATAAAGTCATCAGCCTCTCACATGTTAATCAAAATTATATATTTTAAATGAAAATGAACCTATAAAAATTAGTGAGAATGGCACTGTTTCACATGTTTGCAACTCTCTTTCATGTCTGAATTCTTAGCATACAAGTGCATTCTCGTGTCTTCTGGGTTGAATCTGTTATGGTATATGATTTTGTTTGTATTAAAGGATAAATCAAGGCATACTAAAATGCACTGTGTTTACTTCAGCAAAAATCAATTCAAATTGGGCAACACCAAACTAGTAATGGTTAGGAGTGCTCTGCATACAGGAGCTGGGGACAAGACTGCTACAGAGATGTGGAAGCCAAGCAAGGAAATGATTTGACTGGCTGCGCCTTAAGCATTGGCTTTATCTGGAGAAGGTTCATTGGCCATCGTGATTGGTTTTCCTTAGGTTTTGATTTCTTAAGCTTGAGGCACTACAGGCTTAGGTTAATAGTGCTTATTAGGTTTAGTTTGCTTGGTTGCTAAGGCACTCAAATCTCCTCACTCTGAGTCTCTGATTGAATTAACAGTTGAACCGTCTGAAGGAATTCACTGGAAAAGGGAGGAACTTCTTACTACCCTATCCAGACAGCTGCTGCTGCACTGGAACTTGACACAGGGTGGTTTCTGAAAGTCTGACGGCAATATTCAGTGATGGCTCACAGCACAAGTATGCAAGTTTTTCTAACATCCTCATTTTTTATTTGCACTGTCAAGTTTTATCATTAGCAGCAAATTCCATGGTCATTTTTATTTGTAAGGATCAGCCTCAACTTCATCATTTGAAAAGGGAAAAATATCTGCAAATTATGCCTATCTGAATGGCCACAGTGTGTGTGTGTCCATCATCCTTCCAAGGGAAATGGTGCTCCATGGGAAAATGGCTGGTTCAGCTCCCAACACCACTGCTCCAGCGCTTTTCCCAGAGATGATCGCTGCGGCAGGCTACAGGGATCTTGCATGCAATCTTCGCATTGTGTCACACAGCACATCACAGAGACAGGCATGCAGGGGTTGAAATGTAATAAATTGGGTCACCTTTACTGCTTCATTAAGGACATTCTTAAATAAAACTGGGGGGTTTTCCACTTTTACTGTGCATTTGAGGTGGTAAGAGGCCCGACGGTTGCCACGTCTCCATGATTAGCACTAAAGCACCAGCAGCTCTAGCCACTGAAGCTGTTGCAACCTCAGTTCAAACCCCACCTCAATGAAAAGGGCAACTAGCATCTCAGTCATGGTATAAAAATCATTTTGGCCTCATGGATCCCTGAAAGTGACTCAGGTTCCTCACAGGTCCCTACATCACACTTTGAGAACTGTTGGCTCTACACATTGCTATCTGGGGTAAACCTGGGTTCCTATGAGTTTCCTCACAGACCAAAGTTCAGATTAAAGTCCCTGCCTGAGCCAAGAATGCTGGTGATTTTTACAGATGCTCCCCAGGGGCCTGCTCCTTTCCTCCCCCATGGAGACTCAGGCCTAGTCCCTTGAACTCTAGACTCCAGGTTTAGACAGGTTACTGACACCACCTGTCCTCACACTTGCCCATATTACCTTGAACCAAACGGGGGTTCACTTCACCCCTATAAACTGAGTGGAAAGCACATGTCCTGTGGATCGGGCGTGACATTATCTAATTTAATTCTCCTAACACTCCTGAGAGGCAGGTGCTGTCACCCCAACTTTGCCAGGGAAGAAGCAGACTCATGGAAGCAGGCTTGCTGTCTGCCCTGTAAGCTAAGTCCTTGTGCGGCCTTCTGGTCAGTTCCCACAGTCCTTTTCCACCCCCGGTCTGGAGTTCCTCCCCTCAGGTCCGCCTGCTGGTGAGCTTCCAGCATGCCTCACAAACAAAATTTCCTGAAACAAGGAATTTCCCAGCACTGGTGGGTTTAATCATCCAACGTCCAAATTCCTAATATTCACAAATCACTCAGTTGTTGGAAACCGGGAGACATGTCGTTCTCCAGAAAAGATCATTGATAAAGTCTGAGCTGGGCTGACTTTTGTCATTGTCTGTGGCAGCCCAGATACATCATGTGTAAGAGCCGGTGAGACACAGGGCTTCCTTTTGGGGAGTATTTCCACCCAAACTAAAGGATTGTCATCTCTGTCCTTGTCCTGCTCACGGAAGTTGGCCTCCTCCACTCCTGCCTCTTTGCCAGCGCTGGGGACTCCCTGAACAAACCAGAGCCCATTCAGACACATCTCAAAACAACTTCCCAGGATGTGACCAGGATAAGAATCACATCCTAAGAGTCAGCTTCAGGAAAGTTCATCCCAAAATAAATCTAAAGCTGAAGTAAATAAAGCATTAAAAATATTTTGAGAGAGCAATTTCACAGAACGGCAAAGAGCAGGGGAAGTATTACTGTCCACAGCCTTTGTCCAGACATTCCATATTCCTGGTACATCTTGTTAATGGTGATTTCATATCTGACATTAATGTAGGAGGAAAATAATCCACTTTATGGAAATTGTACCACTTCTTCTGAGGGCAAGTGTGCCCTTTAAGCACTGGTTTGAGAGAGGGCAGAGTCTGGTGAAGATTTAAGAGTGTAATGATTAAAGCCAAGCCACATGTAACAAGGAACAATGCAATCTGTGCAAGAGGCCCAGGAGAACAGCAACTGAGGAAGAACTTCACTGGATACGTACAAAGGGGCCACTGCAATGCATCCTTTGCTCTGTAGGAGGGAAGAGGGGACACAAGCAAAGTATGAGTTTGCAGGACAAGATAAGAAACACTTGGTTACACCAAGAGGGGAAATGTAGTGGGGATAAGGGATGCCAACTGAGCCTTCACTTACACCTTCCATCACGATATTCTCTTGCACGTTCTATCTTCATGTAGACATGCTGTCAAAACAGATTCTATCATGTAGACATGCTGTCAAAACAGATTCTATCATGTAGACATGCTCTCAAAACAGATTCTATCATGACGACTGCAATTTTCTTCCAATCTTTCATTCATCCAAGATGTAACAAATCTACTATCCCTGACTAGACCCTGGGACTATCATAGTAATGAAAACACTGTGCCCTCAAGAAGCTTCTAAGCCAGTGAGCAAAACAGATTTGTGAACAGGCAAGAGTAAGTAACAAGTGCTTTTAACTCTGATGGGGAGGGAGGTCCATCCAGGGAGGCCTCCTTGTGAAGGTGGCAATCGCCTAGTGAAACTCCCAGCAAGGAGGGCGGGTAGGGTTTTGATAGAGGTGGATACTGAGACCAGCATGATACCCCCCAAAAGATCACCTGCTTTCTTCAGTCTGCATTTTCTCACACCTCTTAAGTTTTTCAGAAATGATGTAACTTCTGTGGCGCTTAATTTAAATATGAAAAGCAATAAATAGTACATTTGACTCAGGAAAGAAACCTGACCTAATAGTGAAAAACAAGTCGGTTGGGGGCAAACAGACCTGGTTTCCTTGAATTTTGCCTCTGCTACTTACTAGTTGTGGACAAGGTGCTTACCCAGGTGAGAATGGAAATTATACTTAACTGACAGAAATGATGTAGGAAATAGAATGAAGCAAGGGGAGTGTCTGCCACGTAATATTCCATTCTCTGACATCAATAAGTACATTCTCATTCCATATGTTATGTTTTCTCACAAATCCACGCCTTCATTCAGGCTTCCATCTCATCTCACCTAGACTTGACAACAGTCTCTGCACCTCTGACCCTACTTCCAGTCTTGTTCTTCTTCATTCGGCTCCTCACACCGCAGCCAGCAATGACTGGAAAACCTCCGTGCCCCTCTCTTTCCTTGCATCAAGCCCTCCAGTGGCTCCCTCTTGCCCTCAGATAAAGTAGAAACAAGAATGGCTTTCAGGGCTTCATTATTTGACCCTTGCTTACCTCTCAGCTGGTTTGCCCCCACTTCCCATCACTTTTGCCCCCAGACTTTGCATGCCCTTCCTTCCGCCTGGAGCAGTTGCTGCTGCCTGCCTGCTCTGTCTCCAGGCCATCGTGTCCTCTTTGCCACATCTCTGCTTCCATGCTTCTTCCAGAAAGACTTCTGTGGCTCTTCTTCCTCAATGAGCCTAGCCTCGCTACTGCCTCTGCTCTCTTAGAACCCACACTTCCAGTGTTGCCCATTGCCAGACTCTAACGCCACCCTCCTTGTGTCTATCGCTGGGTTGTAATTTCTTTGGGCTAGGTGCTAGTTTTTAATCCCCAGTGCCGGCCCTGTTTAAATAAATGAACAGTCTCACAGCTAATGAATGACAGAGATGAGATTAAAATCAACTTAGTGTAATTCTCGAGCTCACAGGTTCCCACCTTCCCTGTTAAAGCCTAACTCAAAATAGATAGAGCCAATCACCTCCACCCAGCTCTCCTGAAGCCCTGCTCTGTTCGGTATAGTCTCACTTTCTGCCAGGAATTCATATTTCTCTACAGACTGAAGCTCTATTTGTACTGTGTAAGACTATCGTGTTCAACAAAAATACTCAGTACAGCGACTTTGGTGGAAATATGCTGGACTGACAGTGATGAGCAGGGGGCTTCCTGGGCTCAGGATGTCGGCAGCAGGGGTGGTAAAAACCACACAGTAGCTCAGCTCAGGAGAAATTCCTGGAAATCTGAGCAAGCCGCTTTGTGTCTTACTCATTAAAGTGCACGGAAGCCAACCATCATTCTTTTGTCAACATTTGTGCACTGAAAACATGACAAGCTGCCCCTGTGTTGGTCAAGATGCGGACACTGAATGATAGGAACAGGGACAAAAAAGGAGGTTTCATGATAGGCAGCAGGATAACTTTTCCCATTTTGGAAGTTTCCACCACACCACAGGAATAGCAGTGTGTCCACAGAACATACGAGAGTCTCCCCATTCTTCTCCACCCAGAGTTATTTGAGTACAGAACATAAAAGGATTTGTACCTTATATTCAGGAGTTTGAACATGAATTCAAATAATGCCACTTATTGAGTACCTACATTGCAGTAGACCCATTTAATGTGTCTCTGTAATACTGAAAACTGAGAATTTGTAAAACTCTATTATGAATTTGGAAAACTATATAGGGAAGCTAAGAGACATGTGATTGTCACAAGCATGATTCACATCTGTCCTTTCTGCTCTGCAAACCACCCTCCCTCTGCCGCCCCCACCCCCACCCTTGAGTCCAGCCACCTCAGCTCTCTTTGGAGTACCGCCTCAAAGCTCTCCCCAGTTTTCTCTATTTCCTTTCTCTAATCCAGAGTGATCTTTTAAAATATAAATCAGTTTATATCAACCTTCTACTTGAACACCTTCCATTGTCATGGGGACTGCTGCCACTTCCAGCACTCATTCTACCCACCCAACCTACCACCGGTCAGCCCCTGATTTAGGTAGGATCCACCCCTGCTACAGAAGGGAGCACACTTAACCCAATCCTGGGAGGAGTCAATAGGACTCCTTGTAGGAATTGGTCATCGAGCAGCAAATTCTCTTGGCCATAGAGATTGAGCTAGAAAGACAGGATGCAGTGCAAGAAGAGGTCATTAGTTGGAAGCTCAGAATTAAATATCACTTAAGGTTATGGAGAGTAATTTTCTGCTTTCATTCTCATTCTCCAGAATATGAGTGAGTAGGTACAGCATCTGTGCCTGCTGGCAGCCATCTCGTGACCTTGAGAGAAACCCTCTTGAGGAAGTTGCCAGAGCAGGAGCCCAGGGAACGGCGCAGACAGAGCTGGAGCCCTGGTTGTCCCACATCTGAAGCCTCTCTACCTTTCGGCCTTTCAGTTACAGTGAACCAATAAACCCTCTTTATGGTTCCAGCCAGTTGGCTTAGGTTCTCTATAACTTGCCCAGAAAGTCTCCTGGGTGATTCAGATGCCTCTGGCGCACTCTGAATTGCATCCAGACGCCCTACCTTGGTATTAAAGGCCCGCAAAACTCTTAAGATCAACGAGTGGTGAAGGCAAGGGCTAGACTTACATTTACCCAGGTATTGCCACCCCTGACATCAATCTAGCACATAGCAGGCACTCTGAAGCTTTTGATTTTTTGAACGAGTAAACCCAGATCTCTCTCTAGTGGCTTATTGGCTTTCCAAAGGTAGGGCTTGCCTCTGGGGTCCCACTGGGGTCCCACTATGTCATCTGCAGGAACCGCCTCCCCTCGGGTCTGCTGCACTCTACCAGACATCCATCCGCATGTTGTCAGGTCTTTTCCCCATCAGTGTCCTGTAGGAGACCACCATCAAGGAGGGCTTGGCAGTTCTGGATGTGAGGATGGTCTGATTTCCACAGGTCCAGTGGCGGGCAGCGGCCGAGCAGTACCCTGGCTGCAGGACTGTGTAAGTTCCCCCAGGAAGGAGCCCCTCAAGCATAGGCTGGAATTCTCCCAGGTAAACCCGGAAGGACTCAGTTATCTGGACAGGCTGAATGAGAGCAGTGGGGCATGAGAAACACCCAGGTGTGGGTCACAAGAACGTTTTATTGCTTTTGTTTACTAACCAGCTGGCCCCTTCCTGCCTTAGCCTCCGCAGTGCTGTTCCCTCTGCCTGATCACTAGCTGGTATCCTCCTCGACCACCCTTTGTCTGCATTCTCTGCAGTCATTACTGACATTTCTCTGTTTGTTTTTCCCTGCCCCTGCACCCTCTGCAAACTATAAGTTCCATGCAAACAGAGACCATGACGGGGTGACTACCGCATTGCTCATATCTAGAACCTCCCACTGACACACAGGATATCATAGACCAGGGCTCACCCTCCTCCTCCTCAGTGGCCCACTCCTTGAACAGCTGACTCAGTCTCATCTGTGAGGGACCATTTAAGTGTGCCCTCTTCCGGGAGTTCCACCGTCACCCAGCATAACCTCTCCCCAACCACATAGGTTCCCAAAGACAAAAATTCCTTTCTTTCATATTCCTGGTCTCAATATAAATACCTTATGTCTTTGTGTTTATTTGTTAGCTGCTTCCTCAAATAAATGTAAACTCTCTATCATTCCCTGTTGAATCTCCAAAGGACATTAAGTGGGTACTCAATATACTTTTGTGGAAGCTAAGAAAGGAGGGAGGGAAGAAGGGAATCTCCCGGGCTCTGGAACCGGCAGACTAGAAGAGAGAGGTGTCAAGGTTGATTTCAGAGTAACTTTGTGAGGTAAATAGGACAGGATTTGCCATGTGTGACTGTCCTCACACAGCATGTCTGGTGAAGTTCAAGTTTGATCCCAGAGCTCTCTGATTTATTTCCTAGTTCCTTACTGCTGAATTCATGCAGTTTTCCTGTTGGACACACACACACACACACACACACACACACACACACACACACACACACACACACACACACTTTTGTTTTTTAAAGGACCAACAATCTCCCCCATCCACCTCAGTCCAGATTCTCACAAGGTAGAAACTGAGAAGCCATAACTGAAACTGTTTGTCATCACAATTCTTCAATTAAACCACTTTAATGAGGTAGCAGCAGCCAATACCAACCTGATATTTTTAAAGTCTCTCCATGCCTTTGTGCTAAGCCAGGCCTCTGGCTTCTCTCTCAATTATTACCTTAACCATGCCCCAGAGACCTAAGAAGCCAGTTTATTTTGACTGGGAGATTGTTAAACTGCAGGAGGCAAATCCAAGACACTGCCAGGCTGTGATTTCCATCGCTGCACATGGCGCGGGGTGCTGAGAATAGCCAAGGCCGCTTCCTGCTGGAGCAGGAAATGGCAGTTTCCTCAACTCCCGGAAACATTGCTTCCTCTCTGGTGCTTAGCTCCATGTCAACCAATTAGACTGACTCTTCCAACCCCAAACCTCCAGAGACCAGGCCCAAGCCTGTAGAAGACATCCTGTTTCCCCTGAGGAAGAAGCCTCTCGAGTATTTGAGTGAGGGGTGAGTGGAGAGTGTGACAGGAAGGGGATGACCAAGGTAACAATGATAGTTTTACCCACTCTCAGCCAAGAAATACACCCATCCCTGTCTCCTTGTCCTGATGCTCAGCAAACTTGACCTAAACACTCACTGGCCTTTGATAGTCCAAAGTCATCCCAGACAGAAAAGTCAGCACTTTTCTTTTTTTGTTTTTTAACAGAAAATATGCTCACACCACACATTCCAGGAATTAAGAAACACTGCAGAGGATTTAAATGATCAGAAGGCATCATCATATTTCCTGGCAAGTAGCCTCATGAAATGACTCTGGAATCAAGTTTCCTGGGTTCAAATCGTGTCCCCTATTAGCTATGCCTTGTTGGGCAAGCCAAGTGCTCTAGCTTCAGTTTTCTCTCTCTTTCCCTCTCTCTGGGGAAATAGTGGTACCTACCCCATCAAGAGTCAATGAGGAATCAGCATGGAGGGATCTAGAGGGGATGATGCTAAGGTGAATCAAGTCAAAAGAAGGAAGATAGATACCAGATGACCTCACTCATAGGTGGAACGTGAATAGACAAAACAAAGGAACAGATGAAATTAAACCAACCTTGGACACTTGGAATAGAACTGAGGTTGCCAATAGGGAATGGGATGGTGGTGGGCAAACGGTGGTGGAGTCCAATGGACAATGGTGAAGAACACTTGGTGATATGGTGGAGGGCATGGTGTGTTGACATATCTGAGGAATGGGGAACCTATACATAGGAAGTTATTTCAATATGTAGAATAAGTTACTATAATAAATAAAAATAAGTAAACACAGTTTAACAAAAAAAAAGAGTCATTGAGCTCTCCTGTTCTCCACCATCATGTTGTATGAGCTTGAGTGTTCCTCATCATGTCTTCTCACAAGACATTTAGGATCAAGTGATTCCTGAACAAGATATCAGAGCAGAATTATCCCATTCTCCCGGGGATTTGAATGAAAATACTAAAATCAGGCATAACTCCAGGAGGAGCTAGTGGAGGAGGAGCTAGTGGAGAAGAATCCAGTTGGGTCTACGGAGAATGGTTTGTGAGACCGCACACATATCCACACTGTCTCGAGGGCACTGGCATCTTGCCGTATCACCCTGAAAACAGATCATACCTTTTCTTTTCTTGGAAGTGGTTTTTCACTCTGCATGCCTCTGCACTATTGGGTTATAGCTTATCTTTTCACTATCTGAACAATGTCTTTCCCAGAGCTGGTTTATCACTTTAATAAAGCCTAAGTTATCAGCTGTTTCTTGCATAGGTCACACCTTTGGGTGTTTTATCCAAAAACTCATCAGTAAGCCTCGGGTGGTTTTAGATATGTTCTTTTATAATCCTGATACCACTGCTCTTTTGTCCATTTTACAGGAGAAATGACTGCCTGCCACATTTTTCTCTGAAGTTGTCTTTAACAAAAGAAAGAATGAGTAAAAACTAAGAAAGAATAGATACCCAAAGACAGATAAAGTCAAACAGACTGTGTTCACAGTTCCCTGTTTAGCCTCATGAGCATTTGATTATCTCTGCAACTACCTTGCTGGCTATGTCTTAATACAGACATTGCATTTTTGGCTTTGGAACACACACACACACACACGCACACACACCACCGCCAGCAACAGGGAAGTTTTTATAAAATGGGCACTTCACTGGGAAATGCCATTTGTTTACTGGGTGACTTTGTGCCCTGCAGCAGAGATATGCTCCTTCAAAGAACGTGGGTTGCTCAGTTTGAAAAGCACACTGGACTGAAGGAAGGAGCTAGATAAGTTAGTCCAATGTCACATAGCTTTTAAGTGACAGGTCCAGGATTTGAGTCCTGAAAGAGCAGACTCCTAAGCCAGTGTTCCCCGGGACCTGCCGGGGCAGCCTGGGTGCCCAGCTCCTTGGTCAGAGACAGCCTGGCCCAGGGCAGCTGACATCATCTCCATCTCATCCCACCCCGCCCTTCCACTGACCGGGCCTTCCTCTGCCTTCCCAGCCTTTCAAGACTACCATATAATTTAGGCTTCCCTCTCCCTCAAAGCATAAACTAGAGAAAAAGGAAAAGCAACCTCAGAAGGTGCCTGTCACACAGCCTGTGAATGTGGGAACGAGCCAGCCTTAGGGGGACCATAAAGAACTTGAAAAAAAAAAAAATTAGCATTTTTTTTAAATAACAGAAGATTTTCTACATCCAAACAATTTTTACTGCAACAATGCCCATAATAAAACATATTGAGGAAACTTATAATTATGCCGAGTTAAACTGTGCAGAAGTGTCTCCCTGGCCGTGAGAACCATCTATTTCTTGGCGCAGTGGTATTCAGGGGCTGGGGCTGGGGCAGCCACTGTTCTGAAAGGAGCAACTTGGGGAAAGAGGTCATTCTCTCGGGGGAAGTGGCCTCTGGCCTCCAGAAAACAGATCTGAAGGGCTCCTCTGGAAGGAGTGGGAGCCGCAGGCATCTCTCTGGAAGAGCCTGATTCAGAGTCTGTAGGAGCCTCTGCCCCCACCCCCATTTTCTCTGGATTGTGTACCTTCAAGTATAGGCATGGACTCCCAACTCCAACCTCCTTCTCAGGGCTCAGTGACCCTAGCACGCCCCTGGAAGTGCCCCCCACCCCACATGCTGTCCTGGAGGGCAAGACCTAAAGGCAAGTCTCTGCTGCACTGAGAACCAACTGTACTGTCCTAGGTGACCTCTCTGAGCCACTTTCCTGGCATCTGCATAGCAGAAGCAATGACTCCAGGTAGGGCTGGGCCGGAGGCTTCCACCCACGCAGATTGAAGGAGATGGCTCCTGGAGCAGAACGACTAAGCAGGAGGTGACCATATTCTTGAGACTGACCTTCAAAACTACTGCAAAATCTCTAGGCCCTTCCGCTAGCTGTGCTTCCTCTCAGATGTATGTAAAGCATTTAGCACCCGGTGCTCACAGTCCCTGTTGATGCGCTTTCCTTCCCTTTTCTTACAACTGCTTCAAAGGGCCCCACCTGCTTTTGCACACCTCACTGCCTGGGACTGGCAGCTCTCAATCTGTCCTCTGAGACAGAGATGCTTCAGGGTGACTGCTGCATTCTTGTTTCAAAGCCTCCAAAATGGGGCTGGGAGCCCCATTCCCATCAGCATGAAAGAGGGATGGAGCCAGAACAGGGAGCTTGCGGGGGATTAAGCAGCTCTCCCACTGTGAGGCCAGAAACCTGTGTTAGTAAATCCTCCTACTGGATTAAGCCTGAACCCACAGATCACCCACAGCCTTGAACAGATGTGACATGATGGGACACTTTCTGGGCCTCTGTCCAATGAAGGAGCTAAAAGTAGACGGCACATGGGCACATGGCACTTGTCACTCTCTCCCTTGTGTTATTTGTAAAGGCATCAGGGCATCCTGAAAAGAACCGGAGCCAGAAGACCTGCATTTGCCCCCAGCTCTGTCACTGTGTGACCTTGGGAGGGTCACTTCACTTCTCTGGGCCTCAGTTCTCACAACAGAAAACAGGAGCTCATTGTATGGATTCCGTTGAGTCTGGACGGAGTTTGAGATAATATCAAAGACTCATTTCCTCCAAGAGTATGTGCATGGAACATGGATGCGGCTGCCTCTGGCTGGGAGGGAGGCCTGTTTCAAGGGGCGGCTCAGATCTGTGACTGCCGTGACTCTGCCTCCTTTCTCCTTCCTCTGCATCATAGTGGCTTATTCGTGCTGCTTTTCTATTTCTAAAGGAAAGGCACAGGCAGGAATGAAGGTGAGCAGTCAGGCAGGAAGGGAGAGGATGAAGAAGCATGTTATTTTTATTTTATTCAGTTGTTCATACTGGTTGCTTCTCCCAGGACCCAGGACTTGAACCCAAGAGTATGTGGCCTGCGCTCCTTCTGAGTCAATTGACCTAACCACTGCTCCACCAGAGCATGCCTCGTGCTTCTATTTTAACACTCCGTTTTTCAAGTTTCTCCCCATGGCTTCTTAGCAACAGGGGTCTGGTAGAATTTATCATTTGCTTTCCCACATCTGGCTACACCTGGGTTCCGAGAAATGTCTGTCAAATAAAAGCAGATGGTAGCAAATGTCTACTTCAGGATCTTTAGCTACTTTATCCAGCATTTATCCTGGTCTCCCCTCCTAGACTGTTAATACTTCGAGGTTAGCACAGAGGTCTTTTTCATTCCTCTATCTACCACAGCATCCTCCGGACAAGCACTTGGTGTTCAGCATGTGTGGAAAGCGAGAACAAAGGTGAGAAGGGAAGGGAGAAGCAAATACCCCCACTCCCAACAGCAGTAGTTCATGCAGCTGGTCCCCCTACCTGCAACCACAGGGCAGACCCACATTCTCACTCCTCCTTCTGAGAGCAAGGGCCAGACTTTTTCTAAGCCCTCCTGCTCAAAAGTCTACAATGTTCACAAAACCCAGGGATGATTTTTTAGGACTTCCCTGAGTTTATGACTCAGCCAGTCACCCAAAGGTTACAGTCACTATGGGGTTGTCAGGGTCATGAGAAAAACCTGTCTCTGGGAAGATCCCCTGTATAATCTCTCCAGAAATATGGGAGAGAAGAACCCACTGGCACTCATTTACCCCACTTAGCCACAACCTGCTGCTTTCAACCTCTGTGCCTTTGCCCATGCCGTTCCCTTCTGTCTGAAATGCTTGTCCTTGGCCTCTGAGCCACATCTTCGCACTTTGTGATACCTACCACCACCACCATTACTACAGCCAGTTTTGCCTCACTGACCTGTACTTACCCTTCAAAATACAACTCAAATACAAGCTTACTAGCAAGGAGGCAGTCTGCACAGCAGGTGTGCCGGACAGCAAGGAGCCCAGGCATTAGGGCTCAAGCCGAGCGCCGGTAGTGCAGGAGAGCTGTGTGCCCACCTCTGAGTCTCAGTTTGCTCATCTGTAAAATGGAAATAACACTTTCTTCATGGGGCTGTTATGAGACAGAAATTGGTTAGTGAATGTAAAGCGTTTGGCACAGAGCTCAGCACTGGGGAAGTTCTCGGTGAATAGCAGCTGTAGTTGTGTACGAAGCATTCCTTAGACCTCCGACTAGGTTAGATGTCCCACTTCTCTATTCCTACAGTGTCCTGTGCTCAGCACCATCATGGCCTTTTATCTCACTGCTTTGATATTTGCTTATTACTTGTGACCTTCCTCGATGGTAAGCACCTCTCATGGGCAGAAAGTCTCTCTCTCGGAATCCCCAGGACTCGAGACCAGGTCTGTTTGTTGCATGAGTAAAAGAGTGGAGAGAATAAATGAAGTGGATAAAGTGAAGAAAGACTAGACCTTAGGCTACACTGACAGCAATGCCTATCCCATTAGGGTTGTAGCAGAGCTGCCTGGAGTGGCTCAAGTCTGAGCCACGCCTGGGATGCCCCACTGGGCCCACAAGAACCTACATTAGTGGGGACAATGAGACTAGAAGTTGATCTCCTTCGTGTACTGTGAGCTTGCACACCTCTGGGAGGAGCCTACCAGGTGAATTACCGTCAATAAATTGGAATTCATAGATCCATTTGTTCATTCAACACATATTTACTGAGCCAGACACTGGTCTTGGCATCAGGCCATCTTATCCACAGCAATAGATAAGATGAGCATATTCCCAGGAGAGACAAAAGGAAATCTGACTCCTTAGACAGGTACATAAGCCAAAGCACCTATGGCAATGGGAATAGAAGAGGGAGGAGGAGGATCACTGGACAGGGAGTGAGGAAATCTGGATGTGTATTTTGTCCGCGGGGACAGTCATCTCAGCATGTCATTTAGCTTCTCTCAGCCCTGAGACACGTCGGGGGCAGAGGGTGGCCATATCTGCCCTACTAGCCACAAGGTCAGGTATTCATTTAGGAAATGATTATAGATGATGCTGTGAAGTCATGAAAAGATAATGGCTTGCTGCCACAATGACCTGACCCCATGATCTGAAGTACATCACCCACCTCTTGAAGCCTCTACTTTTCCATCTGTAAAGTGGTGACAGCAAATCGCACTTGGCCTGCCTTGCAGAATCTGTGTGTCCTAGCCACAGAAGGGAAGGGAGTGCTATCAAGAGAAAAGAGCACTGACACTGGAACCCTCTGCTGTAGACCTGTACTTAATCTACTGACATCTCACTGCCAAAGCCTGGGTCCCTCAGGCGAGTCAGGAAACACAAGGGCACACATGAGAGAGTTTTCCTTATTCTAATGAAGCTAAGGAAAGGAAAAAGGAATGACCACAATGAGCAACATAATTGGTGCTCTGACAATAAGAACCAAATTGGAAATGGCTGCTGGACAGACAACCCCACTGGCTGACACAGACACTCTACAGAGACCATTTAAAGCCCCATGTGCAATGCTGAGATCAGCCCGAGGTCACAGCCTGCCATGGGGGGAACCGATAGCCTCCTGCCCAGCCTCCAGGCTAACCCTACACGTTGGAACTGGACAGAGGTGGTGCTGCCCAACGCAGCTAGAAGTCCACAGTCCTAGAAGGTTCTCTGACATGCAGGGCACCCATTCAGCCAAGCAGCACCTCTGGCGTTTTTCTGGATTCTGTTTCCAAAACAAGCCTGGCCCACCAGGCCCAGAGCTGCGGACCACCATTTTCCTTCTGATAAATAAACAGAAGCCAATGAGTGAACGAAGCAACAGAGAAGTCTTATTTTACAACTGCAGCGAAACATCCCAAAGCAAGCAACTTAGGGATTTGTGGTCTTTAGAGACCCAAGTTCCTTCATCCTTCTGCTCTGCCGCCCTCGCCACACAGTCACCCCTCTGGGTTACCTCGTGGTCCAACATGACTTCCGCCACTCTATCATCATCATTATGTCACATTTTAGAAAGTGAAAGGGACAAGTAAAACCAAACTATCTATCAAATTCTTCTTTTTAAAGAACTTTTCTCCAGCAACCCATCTTAAGACCCCAAAATGTTTTCTTGTGTCTCACGGGTCAATACTTGATCACAGGACTACCCTGTGCTTCTAGGAAGACTGGGAACTGTCTTCTCAAAACTGGGCACGTCGTAATCAGTCCATTTAAATTAGTGAGCTAGATGAAAAGAATAGATTTGGGGCAGGCACCTAGTAATCTCTGCTACAATTCCAGAGCTGGTCATTTGAGAGTAACACCTGTTCTAGATAAAAGATCTGACTGATAATTGCAAAGATTTAGGGGATGGGGACCATGGGTGGTGGTTATGCCTTCACTCTGCTCAGCTCTGTTTGGCTTGGCTTTCCTCTGGACACCTATGGGACTTCAGGCAAGTCCACATTGCTCTGAATCTCCTCGGGGGCTTACATGGAGGGTGGCCCCTCGGTCCACTGGGGAAAATGAATCAGAGGCCGAGGTTCATTCCTTCATTCGTTCATTCATTTTTCCAGCAAGAATCACTGGCACACCTTCTGTAGCCAAGTGTGCTAGGCACAGAGGATTCTGAGATTCACAAAAACCCTGCTTCGGGGAGTTTACAGTCAATGGTACAAAACCCAGGAAAACATCTATTATGGTAGATTGTGCTAAATTCTACTTTAAGGAAAAATACATAGAAATAGGAAGTTGGAAGAGGGAGCACCAAATGCATCATCAGGATGCTTCCAAGGTGAACAGGAGCGTGTAGGCAGAGGAGGTTGGACTCTAGGGAAGAGACCAGCATATGAACAGGTGTGAACCCGTCAAAGACGACAATGTGCTCCAGAGACATTTCCCACTGCACACTGACCCCCAGGTAAGGCTCTGGTTTCTGAGATTTTCCTGTCAGTTGGTATTGTTTATTCCACTCATTTCATTCAAACAGATGTCAGCTTCACCAGCTCTCTGGGTGAGATCAGGGGAGGGGATCCCTCGTGCTAATTCAGTGCCCCCTCCATAAAAACACTCAGCCTTTGGCAGTGGGAACTGAATGAAAAATCATGTAAAAAACGTGCCCTGGTGCTGACACATAGAGAGCTTACAATCCATGTTTCTTCCCTCCCTTCCATTCCACATGACTCTGGGTGAACCTAACAGGTTTCAAGGAGCCCAGGAAGGAGACAGCCACAGGCAAATGACCAGAGGAGGCCAGGAGTGGTTTCTGTGATAAGATGTTTTAAGTGCTAACTGGAAGAGGAAAAAAAACAGGTGAGAGAGAAGCAGAGATGCTTGCCAAGGAGTAGCAGCATTGTTTTTGCCAGCAAAGCAGCTGCAGAGAGCTTATAAAGCAGGGCAAAGGTCAACCCCTCACCAGGGAACAAAGCGCCAAACCTGTGGCCCTGTGCCTTCCCTCCTGCAATCGCCAGGGCTCCCTAAGCCAGCTTCCTCCTCAGGAACTCTGACAGGTGAGCTCCACCCCGCTGGCTCTTGGGGCCAGAGGGCTGGCCTGGCTGGGGCGGGTGCCCTGTAAAACTTGTGAGGAAGCGCCTGCTGCCTCTCCTCCATGCTGTTTGCTCAGTGCTGCCTCCCAGTCTTCCTTCAAGTCTCCTTCCCCCAAAGCGCTCCCTTCTTTCTTATCTTATAAATCCTCCCCACACATGACAACAGTGTCTCCAGGAAGCTCCTCCTGATCACTGGCATTAGTCTACCTTAATCTTCTGTCCTCAACAAGTCTTCAGGCCAGAAAGATGCCGCCAGGAGACACTGCCTCTCTTTTCTGTGCTCTTCTGCTCTGCTGCAACCTCCCCTCACTCGGACAGCGATCCTCTGGTCTCCCGCTTCCCCTTACCCTCTTTCTCAGAGGGCTCTCCTCCACTTCCAGATCTACCCATTCCCAATCTAGCCCTGCTTCGTGCCCCAGCCAAACTCATGGTCTGTGTGCTCTGCCATGATGGTTTCAGTTCCCTAAGCCCACCGTGCCCTGGCTGGCTGGCCGGCCCATCAAACCCGTCAAATCCGTCAAACCTCAGTGTAGACAGGACCTCCTTTGCGAGCCTTCCTTTGATTCCTTGTCAGACCCCACTCAGATTAGGTACCCCTAAATGTGTCCCTTTCACACTCTATCCCCTCCATTCCCCTGTCACCAGTGCAGAAATTAGCCAGCTGATGCTTTTTTGCCCTCCTGACAGTAAATTGTTGGAGAGCTGGGCCTTGTCCTCCCATTCTTCAGAGCACCTAGCTGAGTGCCTACCCAAGGTAGGTGCATGAATGACCTCCCAGAAATTGCCCTGCTCTGCCCTGATCACACCGAGCTCATTACAGATGCACAACGTCATCAATGATCTATTCAGTCCATTGCACTTTTCCACTGTCTAATGTATGGCAGGCACAGCGCCCCCAGGTAGCATGATAAAGAAGACAATCCCTGCTGTCAGAATGTCCAGTACCACACAGGGGATGAAGCCCTGGGTAGAGATACAGCCTCACTGCTATAGAAATGCAGGAAAGGATGTGCAAACTTCACCTTCGTGAGTCAGGAAGGCTTCTCCGAGGAGGCAGCAGCTGATGCTCTCAGATAAGAAGGAGTCTGCTGGGTTTAGGAAGGAGGACTGGGCTGGCCAGCAAGGGAGAAGCAGCCTATGCAAAGGCTGGCCAGAGGAAAGGGGCGCCGCACGAGGAACAGGGCAAGAAGTTCTGTGGTGCCCAGGAGGAGAGAGGGGGGCAATGAAGCCAGAGGTGCAGGTGAAGGCAGAACCAGGTGGGCAGAGCCTTGCACACAGGACAGTACAACTGAACCCAGACCCTGTGGCAGTGCTGGTCACGGAGACAGTGAGCATGTTGGTCCTGCGTCCAGGTCTGAGTTTTAGAAAGATAACCCTGAGCACAGCACAGCCTCATTTCCTACCCTCCCTTCTCACAAACACTCACTCTTCTGTCCTCATTCCTAGACACTGACCAGTTGTTCTCCAAGTGTGGCCCTGAATCAGCAGCATCGCATCAACGGTGAACTTTTAAAATGCAACTTCTCGAGTCCCACTCTCAGCCCAGGGAATCAGAAACACAGGTGCTGGGGCCAACAATCTGTCCCAACAGGCAATTCTATTTTTGTTCTTGTTTTTTTTTTTTTTTTTTTTTTTTTTTTTTTTTTTTTTTTTTTTTTTTTTTTTTTTTTTAAGAGGAAAGAAGCAGATAGGAATGAAGGTAAGTAGGTAGGCAGGCAGGCAGAGAGAGGAGGAAGAAGCATTTATATACTTCGTTTTTCATGTTGATTGTTCCCACTGGCCCCAGGTTATGAACCTAGGTCTACACCAGAGCCACAGACTTAACACCTGAGATGCCCGGGTGCCCGCTTTGAGGTAAAGCTAATGCACACTCAAGCCCAGGAACCAGAGCTTCCAGACAATCCTGTCTTCTAAGAAGGAACAGAGGGAAGAACGTTATTTTCGTTTCGGAGTTCTCCAGTAACGCACCAACCTACAGGTCCCCCCACATGCACTTATTCATTCCTCTGACGAACAGTGCATCCACAATCCACAGAGAGAGGCAGAGTGTTCATCCCCTATTCATTCTGTAATGTGGCTCACAGGTCGGCATCGAGCACATGCTTTGCAAGCTTCCTGCCTGAACTCAGGCACGTGGAAGCTTGAGCTCGTGCTCCACCATTCACTGTCAAGGATGGAAACATGATGGGGCAAGGTCTCCCCCAGTGAAGTGAAGCAAGAGAGCTGAGGATAGCTCAGTATCCAGTTCTGCCTGTTGGAAGGGGGTTAGTTCTGGGGAAAACCTCCCTAGGTGTGAATGTCCCCCTCCTCCTGCAAAAGGGGCCCCCACTGTGCAAAGAAGGGCATGGGGCGGGGTCCTCCAGCAAACACCAATGACACATGTTTCCCATTATATGCAACATTCTTTGTGGGAACCCCAGTGAAAAATGCACATGGCCAACCATCCCTTTCTCAAAAGGAGGGGGCACCAAGAAAGGGGACTTTAGCTGCTGGTATTAGCAAGAGTTCGAAAAAAAGGGAAGGCTCTGGGTTTGTTAGACAAACAAACTGTGTGTACTGGGCTTTTCATTTCAAGGAGCAGGAGAGGGTCTGGACAGCAGCAGATACTAGAGGAGCCCACCTGGCTCTGGAGACAATGGTAGAAAGTGCATGGGGTTTGTCATCTCCCTCAGCTCCTGGCTTTCTTGCTGGGTGGCATCAGGGGAGCCACCTGCCTGGCTGAGCTTCAGCTCACGGGGGAGGCACTGGAAGACCCTATGAAACAGCATTTGCAAAAGTGCTCATTGTAAAACGTAACGCATAAAAAGGATTCTTATGATCACATTATATGTAGAAAATTCAAAAGGAAATCTATCCAAGAAATTATCAGATGGCACAAAATAGTGGAAAAATGCATGGACTTAAAGACATAAAGAACAGGATATAAATTCCACCTTCACTACTTACTGGCTGTGTTAACTCAGGCAAGTTACTTCACTTTTCTGAGCCTCAGCTTTCTCATCTCGGATCCAGAGTCAAAGTACTTTCCACCAGGGCTGCTGAAAGGACTAACCACACTGTCCGTCAAGGTCCCTGATCTACAGAAGTGTAAGTGATCCCTGCAGCCCAAGGATGCTCAAATGGTCATTCCAACATGCCCGGGTTTGAGGCCACTCGGAGAGTCATCTCTGCTCTGTGCATCCCTCACTTGAGGGGAGCAAGCTGCCTCCTCCCCCGACACTCCTCTGAGAAGCTATTCTTCATCCTCACAGTTCTGGCAGCCTCCCCTCCATCCTCGATCAAGTTACAGACCCGTTTGTTTTCCCCTTACAAAGCGCTGCAGTCTGCATCTTCTCCCCCTTCTCCTCCAGCCTGGTGAGCTGGGCCAAGAGTTCAGCTCCGACTAGCACCGCCCAGCACTTCTCATGAAGGCACACAGAAAAGGTCACAGCTGGCCCCATTTCTTTCCCTTCTATGTGTCTTCATCGATTTCCAGGCCCCTGGAAGTTATTCCCAATGTCCATTTCTTTTCACAGAGCACATTCCCTGGAGGAGAGGGGAGTTTCTTAAACCCACTCAAACCCGGCAGGTGTTTGTGAGGGACCTGACCCAAGGCAGCAGGGCAGGAACTCACATTTACAACCACCTCCCACTTCCCAGGCTCCCTCAATGCTATCAAATCTCATCATGAGCATGGCCTTTCTGGGGACCCCTCTCCTGACCCCCTAAGACTCAGTGAAGTCCTGTTCCTCACTCCCTTAGGAATCTGCATTTCTTTCTGCAGTGCTTACAAGGGCATGTGGACTGTCTTTCTTCCCTGGTAGGTTTCAGAGGGGCACAGCCGAGTCTAGCTCATTCTCCAGTGTGTCTTTCAAACCTACCACGGTGCTAGACAGTGGTACTTAGTCAACAGCTACTCACTGAGTGAATAAAACCTCATGGAAAGCTGGAAGGGAAATACCATTATTTTTCTGATTTGGCAGAGAGGTAACTGAGAGCCAGAGAGGTAGAATGTCTTACTCAAGCCAACACAGCCAGTCAACAGTTGATGGAGAGTCAACTCCAGTTTTTCACCAGGCCTCACGGCGTCTGATGTATATTACGATCATGCTGAAAATGTTAACTAAGGAACTTTTTTAAATGAAAAAGCTGAAGCTGTTTGCCCAGAATTCCCTCTCCACCCCCAACACAGCCTGATCTGTACTGAGCCCGGGAATCTGAGAGCTCAGTGCAACCCACGGAAGGCAAGGCCGGTGGAGGAAGGAGACAGGGGCTGCCCTTGTCCCTCAGCTGCCAGAGACTGGATCCTCCCACTGAGCCCCTCCCCAGCCTGTCCCCACCAGGGCAGGCCTGGGATAAAGCTTCTCAGGAGAACAAAGACCACATTTTCCCCCCTGAAGCAGAGAGGCCAGAGCTGGGGAAACAATGGCCTCACTGGGGATCAAAGCTGTTGGACCCAGACTGGGGACAAAGGCTGAGCCCCAGCTTGATAAGAATGACAACCTGCTCTCCTCCTCCTTCTACAAAGGTCTCCAGAGAGCATTCATGCAGGTTCTTTGAGGCCCACTCCACCTTCCTAGCCCCCAATTCCTCTCCTTCCCCCACAGCAGAGTTCCAGGAATAGCAGCCACGGGCCCTTCCCCCAGCTAACCAGTTCTTTAATTTTCTAGGCCTACACTCAAGTTTTTCCTCTTCCTTGCATGACTCTTCCCTCATTCCTCTTACATATGCCTACTCAGCTTTGGCATTTTAGCCCCAAAACTGCCTCCTCTCTGCCCTGTGACCCTAGACACCTGTGTCAACTGCACCCTGCAGAACCTGTGGTCTCTGTGGCCAGTTTCCGGTTGTGCTGAATTACTCCTTCCAGTATTGGTGCCTGCTGCCCCCGCCAGACTGGGACCACAAGGAGGCTGAGACCATCTCTTAACCATTTTGAAAATGCACTGCCTGGCATAACGGGAGACAGAGGGGCACACCTGGATTGAATGAATGAAGCGACACGTGATGTAGACTGAGCTCTCCCCTAAGGTCTGGGGATTCACTCGGCCACCATGTCTTTCAGATGATTCACAACTTCTATGACCTCTCCATCTCCTTCATTTACTTCTATTCAGTTACTTTTCTTTAACGGGCATCTCCTCTGTTCAGGAAACTGCTAGGTGCTGAGAATGAAATGGTCAACAATTAATGTTGTTCCTCCTCTCAGGAAGTCACGGTCTAGTGGTCAAGGACAGGGAGACTGACTTCAGCCAGTTGTATAATCGGAATGATGAAACTGTGAAAGGCATGTACCCAGTAGGACAAAGAAAGAGCAGATGAATTTGTGTATCAGTGTCTGTTGAGAGCCCACCATATGCCTGATGGAGAGCTGACTCCGAAATATTTACCTCAGGGAACAATGTGCTGGTTATGCAGTTCGCCCAATCCCAAACAAAGAAACCTGGTCAAGGCTGGAAAGCCTTCTCTGAGAAAGTGACAGCTAGCCAAAATCTAAGGATAAGCCAGCATTATGAAAGCAAAAGGCAGAAGGTGAAAGACAATGTTGGCTCTAATCAGCAATAGGACTGGGTTACCTATAGGAAAAGAAATGCTTACACTAAAATGCCCACTAAGAACTTGACAGCAGAAATTGACAGAACAATCCAGAATGTGTGAAGATCATACTCAAATGCCCAGAGAGACTTTGTGCTTTGTCTGAGGTCACCCCCAAACATTTGGCAGATGGAGAGAAATAGGACTGTGAGTCAGATTGGAAAGACCCTTCTTCAGTCAGAGATGGGCCCCTGGGATCAAAATGTCCTTCTGGAGGATCAGGCCCAAGCTGGACTTTCCTATCAAGGGACAACCATAGCAAAAACAGCAAGCAATGCCTTATGGTATTGTGTTCATTCAATAACTATTTACAATTTGCAATGCATTTTCATGTGAAGTGTATCATTTCTTCTAAGAGCAATGAGACTGGGATCTAATCAAATCTTATTAACTATGACTTTGGAAAAGTTATTTGAAAACTCTGTGTCTGGATTTCCTCATTTATCACAGAGCCCCGTGCTCTTACTCACAGGGCTATGATTAGAATATGGATTAAGTTGCATGGTCTGCCGTAACTGCTAACTTTGCTACAGGTATCTTAAACCAGAGAAATATTAAAAGTCTGAGATCAGCAGGGCAAGTTTCTTCTAAGACCTCTCCCCTCTGTATGTAAATGATCATCTCTCTGTGTTGTCACGTGGTCTTACCTCTATGACATAATTTCATCTTCTAATAAGGACACCAGCCATATTGGATTCGTTTCCATTCTAATGATCTTGTTTCGATTTATTGTCTCAAATACAATCACCAATGATGTGGTGGGGAGTTAGAACTTCAACATACAAATTTGGAGGTGAAACAATTCAGTCCATATCAGATATAATGCTTCTAAATTCCTGCACAGTGTCTGGCACACAGCAGACACGGGTTATATGGTAGCTATCGTTACACTGGTACCATGGAGAGGGACTTGGGGGTCTATAACTACGTCGTGTAGATGATCTCTACTGCTATTATGGACAACTGGGGGCCATACTGCCTAGATGACCTTGGCGGGACCTTGACATCTTCTCCTGGATAACAACAGAAGGCATGTACTCCGTGATATCTACATCGTATTCTTCTCACACAGTTCCATTGTAGAAACAGAGAAAACGAAAGTTCCTAGCACTGGCCCCTCCAAGAGCAGGACAGGAAGGAGGAAAAGATTCTGCCATCCTCAGAGCCAGCCACACCAGTGCTCACGGGGCATTCAACTTCCTGCTGTTACTCTGAAAATGCAGCTGAAACAACTTCAGAAAACATCCTCTTTCTGGCCTTTCCCCTCCTGCCCTCCCCAGCAAGGGGACACAGTGTTTTCCTAGAGACAATCAGTTATAGTTTTATCAGACACAGAAGACATAACTAAGGAGCTGTTCTGATAAACTCAGGACTGATATCGTAGTTTTATTTACCTGGCAATCTCTCCTGTCCTCTCCTGCCCCAAGACAGCTAAGTCTCCAAGAGCTGGTGACCAGGTTAGAATATCAGCTTTGAGGTAGTTTTCTCCTTGTGTCGCTTGTTCAGTGAGATGCTTAAGAGGTTGTTGATTTTTTCTCCCCAAGGTTATCCCAGCACATCCTATTTGTAATGTGAGCTCAGGCAAGTCCTAAAGATTGGCTCTAGTCTATTGTGTTTGTTTCCTCTTTGAATTCAGCTAAATCAGGGATAGTGATGCCAAAAGAGATGAGTGAGCAGAAAAGAGATGCTGAAATGGCACTTCGGCACATCAGGGAGAAGTATTTTGAAAAAGCACTAATTGATCTGTAGGTCAGGGAGGCCCTAAATGAAGGGAGTTCTTTGTGCTTCATTCTGGATCCCATATTTTGCATTAATTCATTTTCAAATGACCCAAGCTCATTGCAAACAACTTGGAAAACAGAAAAATGTAAAGATGCATAAACAAACCTGCAAACATATATTTATGCACATGCACACACACATAATCCATATGCCTATCATCTTAAGATAATTATTGAGGTAACTGTTATTAATGTTGGCATATATTTTATTCTAGTCCTATTGCTTTTGGCGTTGAGATCATACCAAAGATAAAGTTAAATTTTGCTAATTTTTTTCAATTTTATTGAGACTTAATTGACATAGTTTTCTTGTTTTAATTAACATTTTATCATAGGCATTTTTTCAAGAGAAACTTTGTCTGCATAATATCCCAATAAACTGATATACCACTATTAGCTATTCTGTTGTGAAAGTTTAGGTCAGTTAGTACTATTTTCTGCTTTATTATGGATGACTTTTATGTTATTTGTTGAACTGTTAGAAATAATGCTAATTTGGCTATTCATGTACTTTACCCATCTTTTTCTAAGGATATATTACATCCTTCATTTTACATGCTGTATTTTTTTTTTTTTAAAGGAAAGGTACAGGCAGGAATGAAGGTGAGCAGAGGCAGGCAGGAAGGAAGACAAAGGAGGAGAAACATTTTTATTAATTCCATTTACTTGCTTATCTTGGTTTTCCAGTCCCAGGAGAAGAACCCAGGACCTTGTGATGTATGTGGACTTCACCCAGCCCACCAGGGCATGCCATATGCTGTGTTCTTAAAACAACCTGAGAATTAGGTCGTATTTGCATGGAATCGCTGAGGGTCCTTGAAATTAAGTGCTGAAACACAACCTGTACTTCAGAATTGAAACAGACCTCAAGCCCATGCTCTTTCCACAACTCTATGTGTCACATTACAAGGTGAATGACAGAAGCATGAGCTTCCTGACAGCCACATAGAGGAACCACAAATTCTGCAGCTGGAAGAGAGACGACTTAAAAAGCAAAGATGCCCTCCAGCATCCGCCAGTCTAACTGGTGAAAAAACAAGCAAGCTTGTCCTGTGCAGCCACAGAGGGCAGTACTAAGGCATCTATACAGAAATTAGACATGATTTCCATTCAATGTAAGGAGGAAGTTTGGTGCTGTGGGTTTGACACAGAGCGGACGTCAGTTTCTCCATTACTTACTGGTTGTGTAAACTTGGCCAAGCCAGTGTTCTATGAAACTCAATTCCTACAAATCTAAACACTGTAGCAATGTAAACAATGTCCCGTTGACTGGAGGATGATATTATTATTACTATTATTATTAAAAACAGAATGGGCAGGCAGAAAGACAGGAGGGAGAAACTCCTTTCTTGGCTGCTCCCCCACCCTTGGGTCTTGAACCCAGTCCTGGGGATGTATGTAGATGATAGCCAGCAGACTCACCCACAAAGCCACCAGCGTGCACCACTCGCTATTACTTTTAACACTGGATTATGGCAACCCTGGAATGGATGTTCAAACAGAGTTGAGAGACCCATCTGTCTAATCTATAGTGGAGGCAGCCATTGATTAAACCAGTTGATCTTTAAATAATATTATCTGAAACATGTGAACCAGAGTTAGAAGTGCTGACACAAGACCTGGCTCCATGACTTAGCAACGGAGATATAAGGACAAATGACTTATCCTTTCTTGGCTTTAGCCACCTCATTTGTAAAAATAGGGATCATAACGATACACTCCTTACTGGGCTATTGGGAGTGAGAAAAGAGATGGTTAATGTGCAAACATTCGATCGAACTCCCAAACTTTTCCACCGAAGTCCATTAATTTTATGATTATCATTCCAACTCAGTGATGCGATGACTCTCCCGGGGACGCGCGGAAAAATTGTACTTCTGCTGCCTTCCAGCCTCCACCACCCTCACAGCAGTCACAGTATTTAACAGTGTTGTTTAAAGACAGAGTCAGCCAAGATGGCCAGGGTACGTCTGGCGTTTCGAGGGGCTTAGGAGGTTGCCTGTGAAACTGTCTTTCATCTCCCAGGAATGTCTGTGGTATTTACAGAGCAGATGGTGCCTCATCTCTAGCACCCAGTCAGGCACTGTGAAGACCCTTCCCTCAGCCCCTCACCTCTGGGGATAGAACACTCACTGGTTTTGGACAGCTGACCCTTTGGGCTGGAATGCACTAAGCTCAATCTGACACATCTTCCATCAATTTCCTTGGAAAAAAACACCCCAGGGAGGCAGTGTGCATTCATCCATCTGATCTCTGCCATTCCAGGTACCTTTGAGGTTTTGTCTATTCATTGATTGAAGCAACTGATTGGTACCCTTCACTCAAATGCCCATTACATGAGACCAATTCATGGACTTCAGTGTTCAGACTTCTATCCATCATTTAGAAATGGACAGAAATTGCTTTCAGGGGAAGAGGTGACTTGTAACAGCCTCACCCCATAAATTATGATTAGGCGTCTTTCTTAACCAACGTTATAGTCTCTTCATTAAAGATTCAAGATTTATATCAGTCTCCCATCAATCTCTTTAAAGCAGAATGGGGCAGCTGAAATCTCTAAAGGCAAGTAGACCTGATCATAAATACCAGTTCTAATCTTCATTTGTCCTGTCAGACAAGCTGTTATGCTGATAAAATGAAACCATGTATCCAGACCGTTAGTCCCCTGCCAGGGCCGTAGTAAACACTACGTAAAAGTCGGATGTAACTTAGTTGTGGAACTGGAAGCATGATGTTTCACAATTCATGAAACTTCTCTGAGCCTAGTTTCCTCATCTGGGAAAACGGATCGTGAGCAAAGGTGAATGAGAAGAAATAAGTACATTTCACACCAGAGCAGATGAGGCTAATTTTCTTCTTTCGATTAATAAACCTGGTTTCCTTGGCATGCTGTTTAAAGGAAATCAGAGCTTCAGTTTCCTTTTCTATGAAATAAAAATAATGAGAGCCATTTTTCAAGGTTGCTGGGATAATTAGAGATAAAAGCAGCCCTGACATTTATTCCCGGTGGGCAACTAGCAGAATGACTATCACTTGAATTTTGAGCTGCAGCAATTTAAATCTGACATCTGAAGCCAGTGCCTTCTTCAAAGGGTGGAACAGTGCCATTACCAGCCAACTTCACAGCAAGTGGGCACTGAGGTAGATACTGTAGATGCAGCTGATGGGTCAGATAAATCAGAACCAGGCTCAGATGTCATCAGCAGTCACTGAGTGCTTTGGTGGAGAAGATGACCACTCCACCATCTGTCCTCCTCATCCCCTCCCTGGCCCAGTCCTAAACTCACAGAAGAGCCAAAATAAAATAGACTCTTGACCTTAGATTTTCGTGCCCTCAACCCCCACACTTAAATTGGTCATTCATCACCTTAAAAGCAGCTTTGTCACATGACTCCCAGCTAAAACTAAATGAAGTTCAAATTCACAATGTGAAAATCAGGTCTTCTAGAATTTTCTACCACTCATCCCAAGGAGCTCGTGGGGTAGTGGGGGCGGGAGACTCCGCACTAGGAGTCACACACAGCCAGGTGAAGCCTGGCCCATGCCACATGGTGCCTAAGCTGTGTGGCAGGTAGTTCCTGGATGTCATTTCAGTAAGTCCTCATAACTGCTGCGAGGCAAAGGTTCTTGTGTCTGGTTTTCTTTTGCAGGTGAGGGGCCCCAGCATAAGACCAAGCAATAAAGGTAAAATCTCTGAGCTCACTTATGTGTAAAAGAGGGATCCGAAGAATGTCTCCTATCAGGGAGTATGAGGACTCCTCTCAAAAACTATGAGGTGCGGGACTTTCACCAACATCACCTTGGCTTGAGCATTGGAACTCTAACTCACCATACTTTCTTCCAGATCTATAAGCGAGAGATATCAACATGGTACCTGCGCCTACTGGGCTCCAATACACATCTGCAAATATTTGTTGGAGCCTGGATTCCTTACCAGGTTCCCATCACAAAGTGGGCAGCAGACAGCTCTCGCCTCCCTCAGCATGAGCAGGCTTCCTGTTAGTCAGTCTCAAAATTCCATTTCATTCACCTTAGAACATGTATAATTATGCATGGTGGGGACACAGGAGCCATAGGATTCCTGAAGGCAATCAGAATTATGGTGAATATACCCACCACACTCTCCTCAGTGCCAATGATGTAGAGGCATGGATGGAACCCATACATTAACAGGACTATTTTACCTGGCTTGCGCTCTGCAGCACGAATTGCAATAGGAAAGAAGAGTTGAGACAAGTCATGTAATATCAAATTGAGGTAACTCAGAAGTAGCTGGCCAGGGCTTGTTAAGTCATAACAGTGATAAAGAGACTAAGGTAAATGTAAGTCATAAGCTCCTGGAAAAGCAAAGGCTTAGCCCTCAGGCACTTGAGTTTAAGATCCACCACTGCTCTAAAGGCCATCACATGCTCCTGGGAGGTGCTGTCTTCTTTCTAGGTCAAGTGTCTTCCTCACCCGAGACAGGGTAGCAGGTCAGCCACCGCAGGGCAGGGGGCAGGGTGGTCAGGACAGCTCACGACCCACTTCCAAATCCAGTGTTCACATTTCTCCACTGGCTAATTCCTTTTGCTCCATCAAGGACATTTTGAAAATTGCTAAAAATATGGCCTGAATATTAGACTGTTACAGGCAGTTACTCAGGGGAAAGCATGTGCTGACCACCCCCCACCTCGAAACGGTGCAAAGATTTGGGATATCAATCAATAAAAAGGAAAGATGGGTCCTAAATGGCTTAAGGTTTTTAATGTGATCAGAAAGAACTCTCAAGCTTTTTCTCTCCCATTCTCTCTCTCTCTCTCTCTCTCTCTCTCTCTCTCTCTCTCTCTCTCTCTCTCTCTCTCTCTCACACACACACACACACATACACACACACACCAAAACCACTACCACCATATCAAGCTAATCCTGCTAACAATCTGAACCAAAAGAAGAAAGAGAGAGAAGGAGGAGGAGGAGGAGGAGGAAAAAAAGAATGAAAGAAACAACAAGGGTTTGGGAAAGGGAATTGTCAGTTTCTATCCAATCTATTCCCTTCACTCCAGGTGTTTCTTTGTTCAAAGACTAGTTCAGCTGAGCACTGAAAATCATCTCATAAAAATCGCCTCAGTGGGGATGGCACAATTGTTCAAATGCAGGTTTCTAAGCACCATACAGCTCTTCCAAATCAGGCATTTTTCATGCAGTCATCTTCTTACTCTCCCCTAACCCTGGTTCTTCTGTTTACTGTGTTAAGGCTAAGTCCAGTTTGTAAACACTTAACCCAATTTGGGAATTGAATATTCACATGTGAACTGCTTTAAATAGTAGCTTGAAGCATATGAAACTGCCAACATTCAACCATTTTTGACCATTAAAAGTGACAATTTCATATGACCTACCCTAACCCATTGGTTGATTTCATTGAAATTTCACCATGACCTTGCAGACCGTCATAGTTATCCCTATTTTACAGCAAAAACACAAGGAGCCAAGAGCTTATGTGATGTGCTGATGGTCAGACCATGAGTGGAAGGCAGAGATGGGATGCGAACGCATTTCCGTCCATGTCCACAGCCCGTGTGTCCCCCTTCTGTTGCTGAACCCCCTGCCACCGCTTCTTGGGCAACGGAAACTCTGTAGACAGAGGCAGGCTGTTTCAGCCACAGTGTCCTAGGTTGGCGCCACCTCTGACTCAAAACAGGGCCTTGTGTCTGTCCCTTGAGGCCTGGGCTGTGTGTGCAAGTTTTCAGAGTGCTTTGTTTCTTGTCAAAAACTAAACTGATGTTTTTCCTGGAATGGCTTTTGGAAGGGAGCATGATTGCTGATTAAATATGAAGTGGTTTGAAACCTAAGTGTCTCTCTGAATAACGTAATGTTTACTCCTGACCAGGAAGGGGTGCCAAGGGGACAGTCTCACTGGGGTAATTTACGTGCCCAACACCCCCTTTGGAAGCTGTTGCAGTGACGGTCTTTGGGTGTGACCCCCCACCCCGCACTGCGCCCAGGGGGATCTGTGTCCTGAAGTGGCCTGCAGGCTGGGGAAGAGGACCGCTGTTCCCCATGCCATCAGCTCATATGCCTGCTGGAGAGCTGGCTGCACTGCTCTGCCCAGAGGAGGAGGCGGCAGAGACTTACGAATACCCGCTCTCCTGCCATCTTAACTCAGTCAGGGCCCCTGGCCAATGAGGCTATGGAGGGAGGCCTGCAAGAGGATGACAAAAAAAGAGAAGCTTCATCTAAAAGGGCCTTCTATGAATTCCTCAAAGTCCCCGCCATCTGAGCATTCCTGTTGCCATTTTGTCGTTAAGAAAAACGGAGGCTCCCACAAGTTAACCCTTTTCCCAAGTTCATGTAGGATTTGAACCCGGGACCATCTAATTCCAGAGCCCCTGCTCATTTCAGAAGGGAACAGAGACTTACTTTATGCCAAGCACTGTGCTAGGTGACTTCCTACCCTTTATCTTCTTTTCCCTTCTGCTGCTCCTATAAGGAAGATAGAATTATGCCCACATCACAGGTAGGAAACTAAGGTTCAGCAAACTAGTGTGTTTCCCCAGGTCATGTAGGTCATGAAGCATAGAATCAGCTTGAATCTCACCTCACCTCCCCTGCCCTGACGCTGCCTGATTGACAATGAGTCCTAGAGTCTGCGTCTCTCTCTAACACTGCCATTAACCTGTGTGTAACTGGGGGTTCATCAACTGTCGCTCTCAGCCTCAGTTTCCTCATCTGTATCAGAAAAAGTCTTCCTGATTTATATAAATGCAAGACTCAACGGAGGCCCAACAGGACAGTCTACATGTTGGAGACACCACCTGGCTCCTGGTGGGCTTCTAAACAAATATTATTGAAGTTACTGGCCCTTGAGCTGTCTTTGTGGAAGGGAAATATCTCAGATGACTTTAAGAGTTTATGTCATTCACTAGGGAGATGTGGAAAGAGGGACTGGGGTGTGGAAGTGTTTGGGGAAAGCAAGAAGCTTTCAGTCCTTGGAAAGTCCCTGAAATAGCTCATGTAGTTACCTCACTCAAGCAGAGCAGGACAAGTGGGTGATTAGGGGGCTATAGGCAGTGATTCTGACCTTGCCTGAAAACAAGGAGATATTTTCTGTTTACCTGCCAAGAATAAATGCACTCCCAAGTCATCACCCACAGTTTCTTCAGTCTGTTTCATAAACTCACCCCTGCAAGAGTCAAGGCTTCACGAACCTTGTGCAAGCATTCAGTTTTGACACTTCCTTCTATAGTAGAGGCGACCATAGATGAGCCCCAGAAAGGAAAGGACCTCATTTGTTCCAGTCCAACTACACAGGAGATATATATTCAATAATAAAAGTAACCAACACTACAGTATTTTTTATGTGACAGTAAGAAATAATCACAATGAGGAGGAGCACAGAGAACTGTGATTAATAGTAATAACACTAATAAGGGTGCCAATGTGCCAGTCCCTTTGCAAGCATTATCTTAATCCACACAACACGGCAATAAAATATTTACTCCTTTCTCCACTGTGGCCCCCTAAGGCTTGGAGAAGCTAAGTAACTTATGCAAAATCACACAGCAGGTAGCCAGCAATTAGTCGTGAGCCCAGGTCTTGTACTTTGACTGCTCTGCATTGACTGAGGAGGCTGCCTGAAGGAACTACATCCACTTTCCAGGTTTTTTCTTTGTTAACTACATCATCTTGCTCAAAGCATTGAACTTCTCTGAACCTCAGTTTCCTTTATCCGTAAAATGAAGTGGTGTGAGTGAAGACGTCTGCATCTATTCACAAATCTACCAGTCATTCCACAGCCTCTTTGGGGTCCTTCTGGTGTATCAGGCACTGAGGTGGGTTCTGAGATCTGGAAACTGAATGAGACTCTCCACTGACAAGGACAGCAGACACAGATGCCATCGTAAACCATGACATGCTACGCCCCGTTAGAAAACAGACTGCACACTCAGAAACACTGGGTAGGATACATATTCCAGGGATTTTTAAGATCCATCTGTCAACTATTATTCTTGCTACCCACTGAAACATTGTTGTGGGCACTTTGGCACTCAGAAGGCTCTCTTCCCTTTGAGTCTCTTCTGGGGTTTTTCCTTAGCTCTCCTGTTGGGCAAAGAGACACCTGGATTAACAGAACTTGCTGGCAGAGGCAGCAGGTTTCAGAACTTGCAACACGTTGGACATTTTTATTTAACCCACCAGGAGCTTATAGGAAAACCCCAAAGGTGACTCAGAGGTTTTTAGGGAAAACGACCAAAGCTGAGGCCTCTAAATCCCCACTGGCTTCTTCCAGCTCTGCCGCTGTCCTGTCTCAGAGCGGAACTGGCTAGCACCGCCCCCGTGCAGACCACTCACCCAGGGGCCACCCACCTGGGGGGAGCCCAGCTAGGGGTCTCAGCATCCAGCCTCCAAGTGCTCTGAGCCCCTCCTGGGTCTCTGGGCAAGCCCCTCCAGCTCAGTGTCCTCTGTAAAATGGGATCAAATTTCTGCCCTCTCTTTGTCCCAAGCCTGCCATAAAAACAAAATGGAAAGTACAGTGCATACCATGATCTACCTATAAGAACCTGCTCCTTCGCTTTTTGTTGAACTGACACGTCATGTCACTGATTGAACAACGAAAGACCTAACAGCTACTGAGTTAAATTGGCTAATAATTCCATATATTAAGTTCTACATATTAAACATATAGCAATAGATTCCATATTTCATATAGTATAGCAAAATTTGCCCCTAGTTTTGCCCATTTTTGCTCATGTAATTCTCACAACAGCCCTATGGGTAGTTTTTGTCCCTGTAGTTGGGCTGTTTGCATGGAGGTTAGGTGAGTTGCTGAAGGCTGCACAGGCACGGCTGCTCCGAGAAGAGCCAAACCGTGAACCCAGGCAATTCACCCCAGAGCCTGTGCTTTAAAGGACTCCACTGAGGACCTCATTCCAAGAGCAAGAAGCAGCTGCTGACTGCAGGGGTTCAGGGTCTGGTAGGAAAGACAAGTATGTAGATGCACACAGTGTAACAGGATCCCTGCTGTGAGGCAGGCAGTACCAGGACTGGCAACTGGAGCCAGAGGAAAGGTGCGGACCCAGCCAGTGGATCAGGGAAGGCTGCCTAGAAGAAGTGGGGACAGAATAACCAGCTGTGGGGAAGCTTGGAGGGGAGGGGACTGGAACATGTGAATAATGGAGAGGAGCACAGGAAGCAGGGGAGAGATTCTCTGGGTAGAGAGGCCGTGGAAGCTGTTCAGGTGAGGCCCAGCAGAGAGAGAAGGCACACTCTCCTCTGTGATTTATGAGCAGTTTGAGAAAGGAACTTTGCACCAAGTGTGGACAGGGAGGGCACATAATAAGGACACTGCAGCACTCACAGTTACTCACCAATAACCATCACCACTCTGAAGCCTGCAAGGTCTGAGTTGGGAGGGAGAAGGGGCTGTGAGGGAGCTTTGGCCTATAGTAGAGGGTCCCAGCCCCCACAGGAACCAGGGGAGGGCTGTCCTCGTCAGCCTCCTCCTCTCCTATCTCTCAGGGCTCCACTGACTAAACTCCCTGGACATATGAATGTAAGTGGGCCCATTAACACATTCAACATGACCAGAGAACAGGGTAGAGATGGAGGACAGTGCCCCTGCTGGGAGCACTGGAGGACGCCCTTGTCTGGGGCTGATATGTATCCTGAGGACAGTGAGGAGTCCTTGAAGTGACATCTAATCTCTACCTTAGGCAGATGACTCTGATCACAAGGTAGAGGGGAAAGAAAGCCACATAGAGACTGGCGTAGGGAGGCCCCTGAGAGGCTGGGGCAGATGTCTCTATGGGGAAGGCATGGCCATGGCCATGATGCTGAGACTCAGCAGTCCATTCGGTGCAGCCTTCCTAAACCTCAGAAAACTGCAAGCCCTTCCTCTGCCTCCTCCCCCACCTCCCCTGTAGCACACCCTTACACAGAAGCCTGTGAGTGCACACTCCACCAACCAATCCACATGCCCTGGGCATCCATGGAGGGGCCGTCATGAGGTCTGATAGCTCACTGGTCTTCCTTTCTAGGAAAGGTACAGGAAGGAATGAAGGCAAGCAAGTAGGCGGGCAGGCAGGAAGAGGAGAAAAAACATTTTTTATTTAGTTGTTCATTGGTTGCTCCCCACCCCCGGCCCCAGGTCTTGAACCAAGGATTTGGGATGTATATGGATGACCCTGGTGGACTAAACCTATAGGCCACCAGAGTGTGCCTCTCATTGTTATTTCAGTCACAAGCGCCTCAGACCTGGGTCTTAACACTAGGCTCTCTTCTTGCAGACAAGCAGTATGAAGGTCAGATGAACCAGAAACTTCCTCGGGGCTCCTGCAGCTAGTCAGCAGCATTGAACCGGGGCCTGGAGCTGCAGCCTGCCTCTCTGTCTGACCAGGACTCATCCTGCTCTGATGACATGTACAGTAGATGTGGCCTCTTTACCTCCTTCCTTTTGCCTCCCTCTCTTCCTTGTCTTGAGGCCAATTTGACCCACAGGGTGTCCCTTGGTGAGAGGCATCCTCCCCTGCAGGATCCTCAACAGTGAGCTGGGCCTACAGGCACCTGTAGGAAGCTGGGTCTGCTCCTCTGCCCCTAAACAGAGCCCATTGACCCCTACAGCACCGATCAGCACGTGGTTTAGACCTGGAGGGCATTTGTCATGCCAGGCACTCTGAAGAGCTTCACATTTAATTGTCCCAAAACCCTATGTGGTGCATCCTGAGAAAACCAAAGCACGGCAAGGCTAAACAAATTGCTTCAGGACACAAAGACAGTGCGCACCAAGAGCCCAGCCAGGGTCTGTTCACTTAGCCCATTCAAATGCTTTTGGTCTGAGCTGGAAAGCTCCAAGCACCTGCAACATCCCCCTTCACTTTGAAAACGAAGCAATGGGGCCCAGGGAGAGGGAGTGACTTCCCAAGTCGGTGACTGGGCCTGGAACAGAATCCTAAACGCCCAGCCCAGTATTGGCTCTGCCTCCCAGGAAAGCACCTTCTCCAGCCTCCTGAAGCCCTGCCCTAGGCTGCGGGCAGCCGGCTCTCCTGCGAACCTCTCCGTTGGGCCGTGGGAGCACTCCCCTCCAGGAAGTCCGTTTACGGGACATTAAAGTCTCTTGCTAATGACCTATATTCCTCGCATTCAAACTGGAGCTTGGCCAGGTACTCCAAGCAACTCCTTGCAGGGGTTGAAAAGCTTTTGACTAGGGAATAACCAAAGCCAAATATTTCTGGAGGCAGGAAAGCCCCTGGGGTCCCATCCCTCAGCTCCTCCTCAACCCACAAGGTTGCTCCACCGCCAAGGGCAGATATTTTCTTTTCTTGCAGAGACTCACAGAGATGACCCCTGGTTGGCCTGGAGTTACCATCACTTACAAACCACCCTTACCTCAGAATTATTCTAGAGATGAAAATTTTAAGATGGAAAATGTCTTTACAGTAATCTGCCTTGAACTCACGGGGAAGCTGAGTTCCACAGAGAGAACAGGGCCGCTCTGGGTCACACCGTCAGAGTCCTCCCAACACTTGGTTGGCCCAGAGTAAATCCTGACTAAAAGTGTTTTATGCTATTCTCAAAACCCTAAACAGTGCTGTTTGTGCTTTCAAAGGCATATTTGTAGAAATAAAGAAAAACAGTTGGGGGACTAACATGGCCCCTCTTTCCTTACTTACTCTGTTTGCCTCAGGCTTGCTGGGCCACGTACCAAGTTGTCCCCTTCTTTCCTGGGAAGAAGGTAAGTTTAGGACATTGTAATAAGTTCAATGAACTCATGTTTGCCAAGTGCTTCAGTTTACACAGTGTTTTCATGTTACATTTCCAACAGCCCAGTGAGGTAAACACCCTTATTGCAAGAGAAGCAGCGTGGCCTGGCTGTGTCTCCGAAGGACACTGATTACGTCAGCCGGGGCTGGACTCCAGCTTAACATGCACTGCTAGCACTGCGACCTCAGTCCTAATGTCACAGCGGGCATCATAGCCACCTCCCAGGTTTGTTGGGAAGATCGAACGAGGTCAGGCACCCGGCACATGAGAGTGCTTAGGGAACCTTAGTGATGGTTAACTGAGCTATCTTCTGCCAGAGACCACATTACCAAAAAGGTGCTCAGCCCCTGAGGTTTATTATTCCAGTACAAGCTAAAAATAGAAAGGAGCAGCACAAGGCTTTGCTAGGTCCAGATAACAAACTCATAGCAGGGCTGGACATGTCCGGGCTTGGTATATCACACCAGGTCGGTCATCTAACCAGAAGGAATTCAGGTCCTGTATGAAAGTTATAAGGAAGGTTCACCATTTTTTTTCTGTTGGCTATGACCTGGGAGCATGTAGGCTCAGAAGCGCTGGTTACCATCTGGCCACTATGTGGAAACTGAGCTTGAAACCAGCTCCGGGGACAAGAGGCCTGAGAGACAAGAGTCACAAGGTCCAGATGACATCATTTGAGTCCCCTTCAGCAAATTCCAGTGGCCGACATTTTGATTGCATGCACCAATGGCATTCGTTTTGGGGTGGGGAAACGTGAAAAAGAGTCTTACAGATTCACCCAGCAACCTTGAGGGCTGTTGGAAGATCAGGAGAACACTGGTGGCTGAGAAGAATTGGATGACAGCATTGGTGTGAAATACACAGGCCACTCCAGAAAACTATGGATATGTCCTACATCCATTAGGTATGGGGGGATTCTCTTCTTTTTATAAATTGAGGAAGGGAAAGGAAGAAGAAGCATTTGGAAGGAGGGAAGGAAGGAAGGAAGGAAGGAAGGAAGAAAAAAGCACTTTCATTTATTAATTTATTTTAGTCTCCCCCATCCTCTAAACCCACCCCCACCCCGCCTCAGGTCATGGAAACCAGGTCCTTGGACTTTACATGGTCCACACCTCAGCCACCAACTCAGCACCTGAGTCTTCATGGTACATCATATATGTTCTTCTTGTACTATTCTTTGTGCTTTGCATGTATGAAAAACTCACAATATATTTTTTAAATTCTACCAAAAGATATATAGTTTGGAACAATTTTTCTGGAGACAATTTGGCAATACATATCAATGACAATGTACAAATTTATCAATTCAGTCACTTGAACTACCAGTTTAAAGTGCACCAATCTCTTAGCTCCCAAATCCCTCTTTTATGCTAAGAAAATATTTAAAGATGCACAAAGTGTTTATGTTCTACCATTTATAATTTAAAAAATTGGTCATAACTTATGGGCATTATCAATAAGAAATTGAGTAAATTATTATAGATCCTTATAATGGAATATTTATGTAGTCATTACAGAGAATACAGTAGATTTTTTAAGGCATTGGCAGGGGAAATACCTTTACTATAAGGTTAAGTTGAAGAGGTGGGGAGGAAAGAACTGTGTATCCTTTAGAAATTACATCCAGTTTCCAGTAACACCACCTCATTGCAGTGGCTTAAAATCACAGGGACTTATTTTCCAGTGTCAAAGAATTCAAAAGAGCAATCAGGGCTGATGTATTTATTCCTTTAAGTCATACTTTGCATCATATTTTTCTTTTGGTCTTCAAAGTGTGGGTCCATCCTCATGGCCTAAGACGGCGGTGTGAGCAGTCCCTTCACATCTGCTCTGTAAGCCAGCAGGAGAGGAGGTAAAGGGCTAAAATGCACACCTCCCATCTGAATTAACCTCTCTAAGCAAACTTCCTGGCACTGCACAACCCACCTACTTGTATTATTGATCAGAGCTTAGCCACAGACACACTTGATTGGAAGGGAGGCTGGGAAGTAAGAGTCTTGATTCTGGTGGCAGAATGTTGAGCTAAAAACCCAGATTCTGCACTAAGTTGTATGTGCACATGTGTATGACTGTAGAGAACAACACATATGTCTATGTCAGTACAGAATGAAGCCTGCTAGTAGACACACACATCAAAAACAAAAATGATTTTGTCTAGAAAGTCAGTTCCTTCACTTTCTACTGCATATCACCCTGAATTCATAAAAATTTTTTCCACCACCTGATATTACTTTTAGAATCAGAAATATAAAAATATGAAGATCTCATTTTTAAAGATAACAGAGATCATTTGAAGTCCTATTCCCCAGTGTGCTAGTATTGGGAATGGGGCTTTTGAGAGGTCATTAGATTTAATGAAGTCATGAGAGTGGAGCCTCGTGAGAGGATTGTTTAAGAAAGAGAGAGAGAGATTCTGGTTTAAAGTCCTGCAAACTTCAAAATGTGTTATATAATGAGCAACAATATTTTATAACAGGGTTTGAGTATGTGCATTTACACTCACAGAGCTATTAAGCACTCTGAGTTTTCAGAATATGATAGGCATTGAATGAGGGAAAGGGCAAACTGCAGACATGGACACCACTTTTCTGATCTAAATAAATTAGACTTCACCGATAAACTAATGTGATTCAGTGAAGATTGCCTTTCATGCACCTTTCTTCTCTCCATGAGATTCTATTCAATGAACATGAATTGAGGGCCTACCACAGGCCAGGCAATTGATCAGGACTTTTGATTCTTTTTCATTTAATCCTTAACAAAAACTCTGTGGAGCAGATCCTATCACCCTGTTTCATAGATGAGAAAACCATGGCTCACAGAGGGGAAATAAGTCACTTGATCAAATGTATCTCAACACTAGACTCACCTGACTTCAAATCTCACCTTTTTCCTACTCTTCTGGGAGATCCCTTCAAGATGAATCAGCCCCAACTCACCCTCAGGAGACCAGTGAATGACAAATGGCAAATAAAGAGTTTCCTATCTCCTATCTTAGGAGTCTCCAAGTCTGTGGCTTTCTAAAATTAGGCCGATGGCTTCCTTCCTTACCTTCAGCCAGTTTTAAATATAGGCTTTCCTATCCATCTTCCTTACTTGCCCAAGTTCCCTCTGCACTTCCTGGGCCATCAGAGCCCAGCAGTATTTTTCCTATTGCCCTCGTAACTTCCTTTGGGAGTCTGATTCTTATAATTTTGGACCTAGAGTTTTGTGAACTTGTTACTGGTCCCCCTCACCTGTCACCTGTGATTTGCCAGTCAGAAAGCACGTCCATGCTTTAGTCACCTCTCAGGCTGGGGCTCTTGATTTCATGCAGCCCCTTCCTCCTACCCTGAAGTGAATTTCCCAGAGGCCATGGGTGTGGTGGAGAGCGCTTGGGCTTTGAACCCAGACACACTTGGTTTTGGATCTTAGTTGTGTGATATTTCTCAATCTTGGTTCCCTTGTTTCTAAAATGCAGGTGATAATACATCATTTCCAGGCTGTTTGCGAGGGCTCACGGAGATCATTTTTTTGTCTGACACGTGGGAATTGTTTAATGATTTTCGTTACTTATCTTTCCCAGTTTTCTTGATTGAAAATGCCCCAAATTCTCACCTTTTACCTAAAGAATGCTAATATCAATTATAATTATGTCAACAATTACGTAGTATAATAATTAAAAGCAGGGCTGTGCAGAGACTGGGTTTGAATCTCAGTTAGACCGCTTAGTAGCTACATGACCTTGGATACTTACTTAACCCCTCCCAGCTTCAGTTTTCTCAAGTTCAAAATGAATTTTATGATCATAGAACTCATGGGGTTCAGTCACTTAGAATAATATGTCACAAGTTAAAAACACTCCTCTATTGTTACCATGCAGTCAGCTCTTGCTAAATGGCAATCTCTCTGTTAAACTCTCACACATTCTCCTTGTTTTCACAATGATGTGGGTCATACTCTCCCCAGCTCGGAACTGAAGAAACAGATTCACCATGGGTGGATGGCCACCCCAGTTCCCATCGCTAGTAGGTAGCAGAGGCTAGATTCACATGGGGCATGAATGCCAGAACCCTTTCAGTCCCCTATTAGGTTAACTCCCCTGATTCCCAGCTGTCTCCAAGGAGCCCCCTTGGCTCCTTTGCAACTTCCTATCCTGATATCTCAGGGACTTTTCCACATTAATCTTGGTTTCCTTTGCTATTTATGTTCTGTTACCTTGCCATGCCATATCACAAGGGCTGATTAATCAGAAATTCTGTCTCAGTGGTTATGACCCTAAAGGAAACGCTCCAGAACCCGTACCAACCTATCCCTGACCTCAGCTCATGAATGATGGGCTCTTTATCAGAGGGCAGCAGGCAGCTTGTTACTGGGATGTAAAGGGAAGATGACCAGGTCAGAGGGCCTCCGACAAGACGTGGACCTCCTCGACATGCTGAACATGCCGGGTGCAGGTGCATGTGGCCCTTGGTAAACAGGATAGTGCCAGTCCAGACTGCTGACGTCAGTCCCCCTGTGCTGTGAACCGAGTCTTCAAGTTGCAACAGAGATAAGCATGCATTCACCTAACAATCGGAATTCACATCAGAGCAGCAGCTTCTACATGGGACAAAGTGCATCCCATCCACTGAGGAGGAGGCACACTCAGCTTTTAGGCGTCAGCTCCCACAAGCCTCTGCCTTGATCCTGCAGCTCAGTGAATCCCAAACAATCGAGAGTTCCCCACAGGCTCATGTCAATTCTTGCCTGTGTGCCTGTCTATCATTCCTTCATTCAATGAATGTAGCTTGATTATCTCCTAGGTCTTCCATGAGTAAAAATTGTGTCTACTCCCCTAAAATTTTATATGTCTTAAACCCTATATCTCAGAGAGTGATCTTATTTGGAAATACAGTCATTGCAGATATAATTAGTTAATATGAGCTCAGAGTGGAATAAGTTGGGGCCCCGATCCTACATAAATTGTGGCCTTTAAAAAAAGGGTAGTTTAGATATATACCTACATGCATGCACGCACAGAGCAATGTCATATAAATATGAGGCGGAGAATAGGATGATGTGTCTACAAGACAAGGAACACCAAAGATTTCCAGAAATATATCAGAAATAGAAGAGTCATAAACATTATTCTTCCCCTATAACCCTTTGAAGGAACTAACCCTATTAATATCTTGATCTCAGATTTCTAGACCCCAGAAACATGAGAAAATAAATTTCTGTTGTTTAAGAGACTTAGTCTGTAACACTTGTTAGAGCGGTCCCAGCAAAGTAAAACAGTGGCAGACTGAAGTGATGGGTACCACACTGAAAAAAAACAGCTAAATTGCGCTGTCCACATGGAGTTAACACTTCAGCAGGGAAGACAGATTATAAATATGTGAACATGTATATAATATGACTTCAGATCATGATATAAAAGCAAAAAACTAAAGCAGGTTACAGGTTAAGGAATAGAAAATGACCAAATGACCAAAGTGCTCTGAGGAAATGGCTTTGATGAAGTGACATTTTGAGCAGAGGCACTGAAAGAAGAGAGGGAGCAAACCATGTGATGTTATAGAAAAGAAGCTTCCCTGCTGGCTTCTGTGTCTGGACAGTGGTCCACATCTCCCATTCCCAATCCCAACCCACACATCTGGCTGACTCACCCTTCAAGTCTTGGTACAGGCGCCATCTTTCCTCCAAGGAATCTATTCTGATCTCCATGCCAGCTAAACGCCACTCTCCTCAGGCTCTCAAGTACAGGGATTTCCCTGAATTTCCACATTGTTAGATCATTGTTTGGTTAGTTCTGTGTGCCTATTTCTGAATTGTGCTTTCAGAGGACAGGTCTATGCCTTGTTCATTCCTGTGTCCTCAGCACTCATCGCAGAAGCACAGCAGAACAGGTGTTCAACACAAGTTGGTCAGGTGAATGAATGAATGGATGGATGGAAAAATGAACAGATGGATGGATGGATGGATGGATGGATGGATGGATGGATGGATGGATGAATGAATGGATAGGCAGGCAGACAGAAGAATAGGTAAATGGAAGTGTTATTCACTCCTCACTATAATCTAGTGAGATGATCACTATTGTACTTGGGGTAGAGATGTGGAAATCTAGGTCCAGCTGGGAAGGGATTCAGGCTGTTCACACTGACCATGTTCTAGGTCAAAACTCAACTGGCTGGAACAAGAAAAACAGCTGCCTGAGCAAAGTCACCAGTCAGCCCCAAGTTTCTTGGAAGTGCATAGCCTTTTACTGATTACATTTTGACATTTCCGTTTGATCCTTAAAATAGCCTGAAAAGTACAGAAAAGAATAGCCGTCTTCATTTAACAGATAGGAGAATCTTGATTCAGGGAGATACACTGCAATGCCCAAGGGTCTCAGAGCTGGTGAGTAGGGCAAGGATTCCTCATCCACTACTTTTTCCACTCCTGGTTCTCCCTCTACAGTCCCAAGAAAGGACTTGGGGTTGACAATTTTATGTTCACTATCCTCACCCCTAGGCCACCACATTTCACTTGTTCCAAACAAATGCCAGAGAGATGCTACCTTGTCCCAGGACAACAGGACACACCTGCCCTTTGCCCAAAAAGCAAACAAAGAAAGAATAAAAAGTAACCATTAACAAGAGATGGTCCTAAAATCCATTTTTCCTTGAGAGCTGGACTTTCGTCTTCAAAGCCGCGTTCCCTTTCAGACCACATACTTTTTTGGAGGATTGAGCAGGACTCACTCAGAGTGCCAATAAACCCACCAACCACACAAGCCCTGAAAGAGAAACATGTGGAAGTGGAGAGGAGCGAAGGCAGGGACAGGCAGAATTCAAGAAGTCCCTCCCTTTCTGGCATGGACGGGGCCTGATTGTGAATCTCAAGTGGTCCAACACTGCTAACAGGAAATGGAAGAAAACAAAGTCCCACCAGAGTTGGCAGATGGTAGGTCAGCAAAGGTAACAAAGGCTTCCCCTCAGTCTCAAGATCTCTGTGACCTCAATCCAAGTTGTGCGTGCTGTGTAACAGGCTGTCTTCTGCCCTTGGCCTTTCTGCTCAATTCCAGGGAATGAGTTCAGCACAGGGGGCAAGGCTGGACCTAGGAGCCACAGTCAGCCCCGCCCCCTGTGCATAAATATTTCAAGCTTACGAAACATTTTGGATATATCTCAAAACTGGTCTAAAATCGAAATCTCTTTCTCATCCCCCTAAGCCCATTTTCACTCCTGTGTTTTTAATAAACACCAAGTCACCTATCATTCATCTAGGAAAAACAAAACAAAACAAAGCAAAAACCTCAGTATCATCATTCTTTCTCTGTACCATTCCCATATCACATGATGAGCAAAGGCAGCTGGGTCTACCTGAGAACTATGATAGTGGGTATCACTTCCTCTCCACTCCTGAGTATCACCTCTCTCCTGACCTGAGGAACATTCCCCTCCCCCTGCCAACCTGCCTTCCCTGACAGTGTGGTCTTCCCGCACAATTCACCTGATCAGGTCAGTCAGTCTCCTGCTCCAACTGTCCCTGTTTCCAGACGCTTCAGGGAACATGAGGCCCTGTGAAAACCCAGCCACATCTCCCTGGCTCCTACTATGTCTGTCTACCTACCACTTTTCTCTCTGGCAGCCCTGAACTGCTTGTGGTTTCATCTTTCATCCCATTTATTTTCTCATTTTATTCCCTTTCCTGAATGCCTCCCTTCCTTCTCAGTCTCACACGCCCCTGCCTAACTCCTACTCATTCTTGGAGGTTCAACACAGGTTTCATCTCCTGGTGGAACCTTTGCCAGATCTCCCTCGTGCAGCCCAGCCCAGCCCAGCTAGGGCAGGTGCCTTCTCCATGGTTCCTTCTAGATTCCGGTGTAAGTCATCCTCCCATAGCTGCGTTTTACATCCAGAGTGACAGCTGACTATCCATGAACCTTCTCATTGACTGCGAGCTCCGCAAGGGCCAAATCTCTGTCTACCAATCCCTGCATCACCAGCTGCTAGTCAAGACCCTGGCAAAAAGTAAGATACCTGTCTAGTGAATGAATGGTTGCTGAATTTGGTGGGCTTCTGCCTTTATGCTAGGCCCTGTATCTGCTGTTGGCACTGTAGAGATTAGTAAAATAAGTATGCTATGTTATCGAATGAGAAAGAATGAACTTTGCATGACAACCTCACTCAGAGAACGAATCAATAGCAATACAAGAAACACAATCTGGTTAATCAAAGATTCCCCTGTAGTAGGTGATGACAATGTCTCAATTAATATTACACTGGATGCGTTCAGTGGCTTGTAGCAGCTCCTGGCTGTAGTTGCCAATGAACTCATCTGGTTGGGGGAAGCACTTTCGTGGGTCATGTAGAAACATCCGTTTGTGCTGAGGTTGCCAAACTGCCTTTCTCTTGCCCCCACTGCTCTGAGGGTGTCTCATAAATGTTAAATAATCATAATGACTATGCTCAGGGGTGTAAGTGGTCATAAAAGCTAGGTTTTATGAACACTTCCTTGCATCTCCTGGTGGGTGGTGAGGAATTGAGCAAGCCCGATGACCAGAGGTCTCCAAATAGGCTGCATCTGAGAGACCTATATGCTTGGGTAGTGGGAAGGGGGTCCAGTCTCACGCTAGGACACCCAGCCAGTGATTGATTGGGGAAGGCCACCCACACTGAGCCTTCTGGAATCCATTGGTGAGTCATGGGCCAAAGGATTATGTCTTCAATATGGGCCATCAGGTCTGATATCGAGGCATTTCCTGCTTACAGCTTAGGGGAGTCATCCTTAATGAGGGTGATGACCTGTAGGTCTAAGAAATAACCAGATGAGAGGAAAACCCAAGTCTCATTTATACCTCAAGGGACAAAGCTTTTAACTTTGATTCTGTATCCTCCAGCAGACCTCAGCTTATATTCATGCCATTATTGGCCTGTTGTCCACTCATTCCATGGATATTAATTGAACAAGTGGGCTAGGTATGCTCGCCCTCATTGGGTCAACTGTAGAGAGATAAGTAAGAAAGCATTTCCCATGCAATATTTTAAACACATACAACCACAGAGGTATATACAAAGGGAAAAAGGGGACCAGTGAGATGACATTTGTACTGAGTTTTACAGGATGAATAGAATTTCACTAAGCAGAAGGTAGGAAAAGAGGGTGCCAGGTATTCAGGGAGCCAGAGGAGGCATTTCAAACAATAAGGGAGGAATGCTGAAAGGGGGGATGAGAAACAGGACCTCCGTCTTGCATAATTCCAGGAGTACCACTCACACTGGAGTCTACTGAGTCATCTAGGGCATAACATTGTGGTCACGGGCCCCTCACGGTCCAAGTCAAGTGACTTGGGCTCAATTCCTGGCTCTGTTAACAAGCTCTACATGCTTGGATGCAGAATAAGGTAGCTGAACTGGATGGCTTCTAAATATCATCTTCTCTCTAGAACGTTCTGATTCTTTGAGTCCAGGCTAAGATAAAATGATGCAGGAGTTACAACTTGTCATTTCAGTGTGCCCTGGTGGAACTGCGCCGTTAGGTCAATCACCTCCAAAAACGTGCAGACCGCATACCTCTGGGTTTGAATCCCGGGTCTGGGGCGGGGGAAACAACCAGTGTGAGCAATTAAATAAAAATAAAAACAAAATGCTTCTTTCTCTCTCCTCCTGCCTGCCTGCCTACTTGCCTGCACTCCTGCCTGCCCTGTCCTTAAAAAGCAACAACAAAAAACTTGCCATTTCAAAATGACAATGAATTGGGCATTATTCTTGAGAATGAGATTTTCCATATCCCTTGACTCTTCATTTCTGTACATTTTTTGCATAAATTGGTTGTGGTTAAGCATGGATGCATAGAAGAGCAGTGCTAAAAGAGAAATTAAAAGTCATGGTTCATTTCTGAGTTGAGACTGAGACTCTGAGACAGTAGTGGCAAGTCAGGTCAGGTCCAAGAATTGGGCCAGGGAAAAACTTTTCTTTGCCTCCAAGTCACCAAGGTACCAAGTGTGACCCTGACTCCTTCCAGGACTTTATAATCTCCCTGGCCCAAATTTCAGGTTTATAAAAGTAAATAAATACATAGAAAAAACAAAAATGAGGAGGCAAAACCAGGACCCTATTAAGCAGCGTAAGGTTACCAGTGAAGCCTGTGTGCAGATCCGCGTCCTGGTCACCTGGTTCCCACTCTGCAGGCTCCCGAGAGGCCCAACAGGCTTTGACCATACCGCAGATCTAGGACCTCGGCACACCTCCATCAGATATTTGATACAGAATTCCAAACCCTCCTCATAACTACATTACATCTATATTATTTGTACCATTTATACTCATGCCATTTCAGGCATAAAGCGACATTTTTTAAACATCATCCGCTTGGACACCCAAAAAGAAGCCCAGTAAGTCATTTTAGCTCTTCCCCCCCTCCCTCCATGGTCTCCTCTCTCTCTCTCTC